>JADBJO010036815.1:5000-10489 GCA_016801955.1 Conus betulinus | reverse complement strand
CGCACACCCCACACACCCAAACACCCACCAACACACCACACAACCATAATATTATATATATATATATATATATCTAATATTATATATATATATTATTTCTTTTCCAAGGGAAATCAGAAATTATATACGGAAACACACACAACACACACACACCACACACACACACACACAATGTAGCGCGCACGCAAGCTGACAAATCACTCAGTAGGACACACAGGCACTCACACACACAGACACACACACACACACACAACACACACGCGCGCACACACACATTAACGCACACACATTAATGGGCATGCGTATGCACAGAGAGAGAGAGAGAGAGAGAGAGAGAGAGAGAGAGAGAGAGAGAGAGAGAGAGAGGAGAGATGTCAACCGTTCATAGTGAATGACGTCAAAAGCAACCGTTGTACAAGCGAAGCCTATATAACTGCCATACTTTGTGTGCTGAAGTATTCAGAGATTCAGAGTTGCATCCCTAGGTTTCCTGCAGTGTGTTCTGATCTGAACTGCAGTCGTTGTTGTTGTCGATTTTAACTCCAGCGTAAGCTTCTCTTCTCTGTGGTATGAGTGCAGTGTTGTGGCATGACCTGAGTGTGTTCCACACCAAACCGTTCTTGTCTTGCCTGTCGAGTCCAATATGCCCTATTGATCGATTTTTTTTTTTCAGTTAACTTCTGCTGTAAGTGATGTCAACAGTTCATTTAACACTGACCTAAATAGAATATATGGTTAACCCTGTGACAAGTTAGAAATGAAGCCGTAAATAAAAATAAACAATAAACAATTGGGGTAGTCTTTGCTCCCATAAGGAAACCTAACACAGAGTAACTTTTATCCAAGACTGGCACAGCCTTTTAAACTTGAATAAAGTCAGACAAATACAAAGACGAACAATCTAATAGTGGGGGGAAAAAGCAAGCGCAGGCCAACAACTAAAATTGTCTTCATAGTAATGACTTGGCAGAACTTTGAACTTAAGGGGGGCGGAGGGGGGGGGGGGGGGAGCAGGAGGAGATTGAAGATGTAAAAACTGGGAACATGAAATTAAGAAGATATGAAACTCTTCACTGGCTGCATAAGGGAACCATCGCAATCCCTTTTAAAGGCAGATATATTTGTATTGCCTGCTCCGAGGCCTTTCGTCCGCTGGGTCGGAAACTCATCAGGGAGACACGGCTGGCTGTATCTGCGCTCCCGGCGTCAAATAGAGACACACACACAGTCCATAATACCGTGGTGTTCTCACCACCAAGGGTGCAAAAAAAGAATCCAGTAGCACCCCCGAAGACACACACACACTTATGTCTTTCCTTATGGGAGCAAAGACTACCCCACTAGTTTATTGTTTATTGTTTGCTGTTCCCTGCCTCATTTCATTTTCGATTTCGTTTTGATTAAATCGAGGTTATTTGTATTTGTTTCCGTCTGTCTCTGTGTTTGTCTTTTGATCTCCCTTGCATCCTTGGGTGGATCCTCAAGCGTAGGCTCAAAGATTTCCCCCTACATTTTATACTATTTGCATAATATCTGTAGTTTTTCATCAACTTTTTTCCTCCCCCACACTTTCGTTTGGTTTCCTTTACTACTCTCTGCTTCGGGGGTGCTATTGGATTCTTTTTTTGCACCCTTGGTGGTGAGAACACCACGGTATTATGGACTGTGGTGTGTCTCTATTTGACGCCGGGAGCGCAGATACACAGCCAGCCGTGTCTCCTGATGAGTTCCGACCCAGCGGACGAAAGGCCTCGGAGCAGGCAATACAAATATATCTGCCTTTAAAAGGGATTGCGATGGTTCCCTTATGCAGCCAGTGAAGAGTTTTCATATTTTCTTAATTTCATGTTCCCAGTTTTTACATCTTCAATCTCCTGCTGCCCCCCCCCCCCCCCCCCCCCCCCCTCCGCCCCCTTAAGTTCAAAGTTCTGCCAAGTCATACTATGAAGACAATTTAGTTGTTGGCCTGCGCTTGTTTTCCCCCACTATTAGATTGTTCGTTTTTGTATTTGTCTGACTTTATTCAATTGTTTGCTGTTCCCTGCCTCATTTCATTTCCGATTTCGTAAATAAAATAGTAAACGCGTTGGGTTTAACTGATGATGTTGGAGACTGCATCATTTGACTGAACGACCGTTTACCTGGAGAAGATCAAGTCCATTGATTGCATGTTGACTGAATCATGTCTTTTTCTTCTGAAAACATCCTGCATCTCTGTCCATCATCTGACCACGTAACTCTTCCTGGCTCGGATCATAAGGAAGTAGTGTTAGATTCAAACGATAATTGAAGTTTTGTTTGTGGTCCAGGATTCTGACGTTTGAAAAACAGTCATTAGAAAGAAAATATTTGTTGATACCTTGAACAGATTTTTTTTGATGTCTTTGGCAAGGGAAATGAAGAGGTAGGCTGTGTTGAAAAAAATGTAAAGTGGAAATCAGAAACTTCTGCACTGAATTCGGTAAATGATTATTGTGTAAAAAAATAGAATGAATCACTAGCACAGCAAAGGCAGTCCCCCCCCCCCACCCCGTTTTTTTAAAAAAAAATTATGACAGAGAGGTTGTTGGCCTGGGTTTGTTTTCCACTACCATTATCAGGTTGTTCATCTTTGTATTTGATTTTATTCAAGTTTAAAAGGTTGTGCCAGTCTTGAATAAAAGTTACTTTGAGTTAGGTTTCATTATGGTAGCGAGAACTACCCTACTTGTTTATTGTTTACTGTTTACTGTTGCCTGCATCATTTCATGTTCAATTTCGTTTCAATTTAAATCGAGGTTACTTGTATTTGTTTCTGTCCGTCTTTGTGTGTGTGTGTAGGGGGGGGGGGGGGGTAAATCTTTTGATCTCCCTTGTATCCTTGCATGGATCCTCAAGCGTTGACTCAAAGATTGCCCCCTACATTTTATACTGTTGCATAATGTCTTTAGTGTTTCAGCAACTTTTTTTCCTCCCCACACTTTCGTTTGGAAACATTTACTACCCTTCGCTGGCTGCTTTGGGGGGTGCAGTTGAATTCTTTTCTGAACCTTTGGTGGTGAGAACACCACAGCATTATGGACTGTGGTGTGTCTCTATTTGACTCCAGGAGCACAGACACAACCAGTTGTGTCTTCCTGATGAGTCCGATCCAGCGGACGAAAGGTCTAGGAGCAGGCAATACAAATAGATCTGCCTTCGAGAAGCACAACAATGGTTCCCTCAAGCAGCTGGAAAAGAGTTTACATATACAAAATATATTTTCTTGGTCCGATCACAGCTCACGAGCGGAGCGGACGTGCTTGGCTGTCGCTCTCTCCGCGGTGGACATAATCCGACCCAGAAAAAATCTGTGCAAAACTGTAAGTGTTCGGTCGTGAAATGGAACACTGAACCAGCATGTGTTAGCCACAGGATGTGTCCTTTTCCCTTTCTGGTGAACGATATGTGCTTGTGAAATTCAACGATTTTTCATTCTTCATGACGCGGTTTAAGTACACGGTGTCTAAATGATTCATGGAGAAACGTAGCTAAAAAAAAAAAAAAAAAAAAAAAAAGGGGGGGGGGGGGAAGGGGAAAAAAGAAGGAAAAAAAGATTAAAAGGAAAAAAAGGAAAAAGGAAAAGAAAAAAAAAAAGAAGAAAGTGTATTGTGGTATCAAACCTGCCGAAATATGTTTGATCACTGAGCCTCGTAAAGCTATGTGCACATCATGACGTGTCAACATTTCGCTAGAAATGACGAGCACAATTTCCAGATACTTTACAGGTAGGGGTGGTAACAAAAGGAAACCTTCCTCCTCAAGTGACAGCTGTGTGAGTCCTGAATCGAATCCAGACCGAAGGGACAAAAGAAAAAAAACAAAGACAGGATAGTGAATCCAGCTGTGACAACATGGCGTTAGAGGAGACGCTTCGTGACATGAACAACAGATTATTGGAAATGGTTGAAAGACTTGCTAATGTTGCCACGAAAGACGATATAAACAGTTTAAGAAATGACATGGATAAAATAACTGTCAGATTAACAACAAGAATTGATCAGCTTGAATGCAGCATATTTGATGTCAGCAAACAGAACGACAAACTTTCCGCAGAGAGTTGGATCAGCTAAAAAGAGAAAATGAAGACCTACGTTCAAAATTGAATCACACTGTACAGGAGAACTCCAATATGAAAACGGATTTGAACGATCACGAACAGCATAACAGACTGTGGGAATGTCCGTGTGTATGGGGTGAGGGAGGGGCAGGCGGAGACTGTGGAGGACTGCATACAAAAGTGCGTTAGTGTATTTTCGGGACAAGGTGGGTGTGGCGGGTCGGTGACAAGGATATTGAAATCGCCCATCGTACGGGCAAGCCAGGGGGGAGCAGACCGAGGCCTATTATCGTGAGGTTCTTTTCCAGGAGACTACGTGGACAGGTGCTGTTGAACAGACGTAAGTTGAAACAGTCCGGCGTATCCGTTGGAGAGGATCTACGTACCTGAACTATAGACTATTAAAAAGAGTCAGTGACCATTCAGCGACGCTTGCTGCGTGGTCCTCAAACGGAAAGATCCTGGCAAAATGAAAAATGGACAAACAGTGAAAATCAATACAAACACAAAATTGACGAAGTGTTTTCACGAACGATGTCATCTCAAAAAAACAGCTGTGTAAGGCAGAAACTTTAAGGTTAGATGTCCTTTCCTGCCCCCCCCCCCCCCCCCCCTCCCCCGCAGCCTCTTCCATTTGTTTAATTCTTTTACACTTCGCTACATCAGATTTCCAAATATTGTCTCGATGCTGTTGTCGCTAGTCGCATCTTGAATTACTGTCTGTTGCTGGTTATTGATTAACTAACTAAATTACTTCATAACTGTTAAAGTATGCACATCTGAATGAGGGGGTTGCCCGGGTTTCGTTGGTGGTGGCGGGGCGGGGGGTGGGGGGGGGGGTGCTTGATGGAAACGCTGGTTTCTTAGTGTATTGTTATGAACAGTGTCATTTGATGGAGTGGAAAACTATTATTTAATAAAGTGAATTTCTGATAATCATTTTGTAATTTAACTTGCTATCTGTTTCATGTCTAATGAAGTTTTGACAGATGTAGCGACTACCATCACCTATTGGAAGATGTTCATGAGCTTATTCATGAGAATATTTATGAGCAGGATATGAGTGATGCTGAATATGCCAAACAATTTTCTTTTTTTCCAGTTTGTATGAAACTGTTACGGGAGATTTGGTTGGTTAAGTTGGGTGTTGCTTGCACTCCTCCTTTCCTTATTCATTGTTATCTGCTACGCCCCCTCCGCGCTTTCCGTCCTGCCACTTCAGTTCTAAACGTTCTTGTGCCCCCGCCCCCACCCCCAAACATGCGCATGGGCGGGCGGGGGCGCGCGCGCGCGCGCGCACGCACACACACACACACACACACACACACACACACACACACACACACACACACACATTTTTGCCATTGGGGAGGTGGGCTGTCTTGTATTCAATGTGCAAAGAATGATCAAC
>JADBJO010036815.1:0-2500 GCA_016801955.1 Conus betulinus | reverse complement strand
TGATTGCATATATTTCATCTTCATATAGACTTTGATATAGCATTTCATTGTTTTCTTGTTTAAAAATGTGTCTTGTTTGCATATCTTTGGTTGATGTGAGAAAATGTGGGCACTCGTGGATATTATTGCTCTCTCAGAAAAAAGTAGGTTGCACTGATTATGTGTTAAAACGACGTGACAAGAATGAGTAACTTTAGTATATCCTCTTTAAACTGCCAGGGGTTAGGTAACTTTCAAAAACGAAGAGACGTGTTCCAGTTTCTTAGGCAAAAAAACAACATTCAGTTTACTTTCTACAGGATACACATTTCACAAAAAATATTGAAAAACAAGTAAGGGCAGAATGGGGCTATGAATGTGTGTTTTCATCTTACAATTCGAGATCAAGAGGAGTTGCTATTTTGCTAAATAATAATTTTGATTTCAAAATAAAGAAAACGGTCACGGATAGACAAGGAAACTACGTTATACTTATTCTGAAAACGTTAGATACTGAAATTGTGCTGGTTAATATTTATGGACCAAACTGCGACAGTCCCACTTTTTTGAAGAAATTCAAACAAAAATCAAGGAGACTAATATCTCCAACATCGTAATAGGTGGAGATTGGAATCTAGTGATTAATCCTAGCCTGGACTATCATAATTATAAATCTGTAAATAATGCAAAAGCCAGAGAAATGGTATTAAACATGATCAGTGAATTAGAACTAGTCGATATATGGAGAGAACTAAATCCTGAAATTCTAAGATATACCTGGAGAAGACCCAATCCCATACAGCAAAGTCGACTGGACTTTTTTCTAATATCAGATACACTTGCTGGTAATATTAGAGACGCAGAAATCCTTTGGGGATACAGAAGCGACCACTCGTTGATCAAATTAAATATGGCACTAAACACCGAACAGAAAAACGAAAAACTTTTTGGAAATTTAACGCCTCGCTACTAGGGATGCCAATACGTAGATTTAGTGAACCAAACCATATATGATGTCAAGGAACAATATGCTGCTCATCACCGTATGATAGACAGAACTTAAGCAAGGTACCCAATAATGAGATACAGTTTATGATAAGTGATAGGTTATTTTTAGAAGTTCTGATCATGGAAATAAGATCAAAAACGATTACGTTTAGTATCAATAAGAAAAGAGAGCAAATGAACGCCGAAAGCTGCTTAGAAAAGGAAATACAAGACTTGGAAAGAGAAAAAACCCCACACATATTAATGCTATTAATTTACAAAGAAAGAAAGATGAGCTTGCTCAGTTACGTAAACCAAAAGTAGATGGGATCATCCTTAGATCCAGAGCAAGATGGGCTTCGCAGGGTGAAAAAGTAACTAAGTATTTTTGTAACCTGGAAAAAAAAAGACACTTTGTTAGTAAACAGATGTTGAAATTAGTTACAGATCAAGGAAATGTTTTGCTAGAAACAGATGAAATGTTAGAAGAGACTAGGTCATACTATGAGCATTTGTACAAGAAAAGTGAAGTTAAAGATATTGATATTAGCAGGTATGTTTCAAATCTGCCACAACTAAATGAAGACGAAGCAGAACATTTAGAAGGTATGATTACCATCCAAGAAGCATCAGAAGCCCTGAAAAATATGCAGAATGACAAAAGTCCTGGTACAGATGGGATGACAGTTAATTTTTTTAAGTTCTTTTGGAACAAATAGGAGAGTTTGTAATAAGGTCATTAAATGAAGGCTTTATGAACAAAGAGATGTCGGTGTCTCAAAGAGAAGGACTAATAACGTGTCTACCAAAAAGCCGATAAACCAAGAGAATTTTTAAAAAAAAAACTGGAGACCAATTTCACTGTTAAATGTTTTGTATAAGATAGGTGCCACCTGTATAGCGAATAGAATTAAATCTGTTTTACATAAACTGATTAATGAAGACCAGACAGGTTTTGTCCCAGGAAGGTACATTGGAGAAAATATAAGAACTTTGTATGACATAATGTTTTATCTGGAACAAAATTCTCTTCCTGGTTTACTGGTATCAATTGACTATGAGAAGGCGTTTGATTCGATAAACTGGACATATATGAATAAGATACTTAAAGCTTTTGGATTTGGGGAAGGTATATGCTGTTGGGTTTCGACATTTTATAAAAACATAAGATCCTATGTAATTGTGAATGGGAAAGTATCTAAGAGTTTGAAATAGAAAGAGGGTGCCGTCAGGGTGATCCCATTTCGCCTATCTATTTGTTTTGTGTGCAGAAATTTTAGCATGTAAAATCAGGGAAGACGAGAGAATAAAGGGCATTGAAATACTCGATACGATGTTTAAGATCAGCCAATTGCAGACGATACAGTGTTCACTTTGAAAGGGGATAGGGTTTCGTATGAAAAGCTGTTTAAAACTCTTAAGGAGTTTGAAGAAATTTCAGGACTAAAACTCAATTATGAAAAAACTGTAAAATGTATGGTTAGGAAAACGAAAAAAAATCAAAATGTGAATATCTTTCCGAAAGGAAAATGAA
>JADBJO010036814.1:0-10492 GCA_016801955.1 Conus betulinus | reverse complement strand
CAAGGCATGAGTGGAAACTTGTAAGTTCTCCCATATGCAAGCAGTCAGTCGATACACCACACACACACACACCCACACACAACACGCACGCCACGCAGCACGCTCGCAGCGTTAGCGAATCAGAGCACTTCTTTTCAGCTGAGATGATTGGCTGCGTTAGGAGCGTACTACACGCCCATGCAAACAACCCCACCAGTCTGCCACCACCACCACCACTATCGTTATCTGCCCACCATCAACACTCCTGTCCTCACACCATCAGATGCAGTCTGAATATCAAGCGTTGCGTTTTACTCTTAACTGTATTGTTGCACGAACTCTTGCACAGAGTAGTGTGCATGACAGATATAGAAAAGGAACTAAAATGTGTTTCCCTGAATTTTGTACATACAGTGAAGAGAACGACAGTTCTCAACCACAGCTTTGTTGGTGCAAATGCTGTTTAGAACGCAGCAAACCAATTTATTCATTTTCAATTACCCCAGTTATACACCAAGACTTTGATTCTGATCTTGTGGCAAAAATATTCACAACCACTGGAACTCTGATCATCGTGACAATATTATAGCCATTGCATTGCCATTGATGCTTCCATCACCATATCAACTCGAATGCAGATCACAGTTGTGCTATCATAACGCTGATGAGCTGCTAATAGTTATCATTTGCTGGTTATTTCATGGAACCCAACACTTTGCCAATGTTCTACGGATTCTAAAGAACAAAAAACAAACATGCTGAAAGTAAGCCATCATCATGAACAAATTAGGCAAAAAAACCTTCCTTCCAGTTATACATCTTGGAGAGCTTCGGCCTGTGTGTGGAGCTGAAGGAAGACCTGCAGGCCTTCGTCAACATACTCTTCTACCTGCAGATCGTTCTCTGCACGCTGGGCATCTTGGGATCGACAGTGGCTGTGGCGGTGTGTGTCAAGCGAAAGATGAGGTCGTCCTGTTCCGTTCAGCTGGCGATTCTCTCCATCTACGACGTGGTCTTCCTGCTGGCCTCTATGCTGATGGCTGTCCTGGGTCTGGAGGATTCTGGGACTCACCAGCCACTACTGTGTTCATATGTTTGAGGACCCTTGGTCTGTGGGGAGCGACGTACACGACGCTAGACATCTGTTTGGAGCGGTGTCTGTCCGTGGCCCATCCCTTCCTGGCTCACAGTCGCTTCACTGTGGGTTTGACTCTGAAGAAGGCAGGCATCATTGTGCTGCTAGGCCTGGGCTTCACTCTGCCTCTCCTCCTCGATCTCATCAACGGCTACAGTGTGGGTCAGGAGTGTCACAGTCAACGCCAACTGACCACGTTTGGACTGGTCTACACTCTCTACATCTCTCTCCTTCTCCTCTATATTTCTTCCTTTTACAGCCATCATCAATCATCAATGTCGTCTTCGCTGGTTATTCTTTGTCGCCTTCGGAAAACATCAGTACGTCCCAATGGAGATAACACGAGGGCAGAGAGCAGCATTATCGACCCTGGTTCTGGGACTGAGTGGATGGTACGTGGTCAGCATGCTGCTGCCCAGTGTCCTGTTCCTGATCCGGCTGACCAGGCGGGAACTGTTCCAGCCCAGTGTGGGACATCCGGGTTGCTGCTGTGGCTGACACTGTGGTAGTGCTCAGCTGCTGCTCCAATGTCATCTTCTACTTCCTCCTGTGGGCGACCCTTCAGACAGGTGGGTGTGGGTATGGCTGGCCTCGGGGTGGGGGAGGCTCCATGTAGGCTGTGAGGCACTGGAAGAGGGGCTGTGACCTATCATACCAGGCTCACTAGCAACACAAGTAACACACACCACCGTTGGCCAGGGTCTTATTTTCATCCGGGTGGAAAGGAAATCATCGCAGTAGCAGTAAAAGGGTACGTGAAAATCTGATTCTATGATGTATTAAACTCTAAAACTTAGTTTCAACGTTCTGACTCGTCACCAGATTAAATTGGTGAACTATCATGGATATTGCTAGCCTGATGAGGCAAGTAGTTCAGAGGACTAGCGCACCCGGCTAGATTCGTGTGAACTGCACGTCATGTGTGAGAAACTGATTTTTTTTCCTTAAAAGAAAAGGTCCAGATAACAGGCCGTGACCTCTGATAAGTTCGACTCTACAATGAAAATCGGAGGACACCGAGAAAAACATCCTCTACAATTCTTTAGGACACAGTTTTCAAAACGTTTAGACCTGTATCTGTTTATTGACTTTAAACGAAGGCACACAGGGATATGGTATTCGTGTCTACTCTTCCTAATTCATGCTTATCTTAGTGAATTAAAGTACATTTTCAATGATAGGTAGCTTTTCAAAAAGCGTGAAGAATGCTTGTTTTTGTTTCATTATCTGTATCTTTTTGTATCTGAGTCAGGAAGACTTAAAGGCAATATCCATAAATGATAGAGTTCGAGTTGTAGAGGGGGAAGTTGACATTCTAAGTCTGTGTATGCCTTAGTCCTATCTACATAGCTCACACACACACCCACACAACACACACACACACACCACACACACATACACACAACAAACCATATCTATATTGGCTGTCGGGTATTACTAGGAAATGAGGTCCAGCTCAATTTTTACCCAAAACACCCCCATCGCTCCATCCGAACCCCCATCCCCACCCTCTCTCTTCTCTCTCTCTCTCGGGTGCATGGAACTGAGTTCAGAAGAGAAGAACTCAGGGTTAATGAACCCCGGACAGTTTTCATTAATTACAACGGGAATCATAAACTGTTCAAACGTCAGATCCTGTCGACAGCAGCATTATGATTACCGATACCTTCCTCGCAACTGGATTTCCGCGTCAGATGTGGATATTTTTCAGCCTGTCTTCATCAACTTTATATCGAAAAGGGCCAGAAAACATTCCTCCATGTTGACACAGGACATTGAATCTCAGGTCGGCGACAGGGCGGTGTTAAAAGTGGGTGCCTCCTCTCGTATTTGTTCTGGGCAATGTTCTACTTCAATGTTGCGACGTGAAACAGAAACCCAGGGCTAAGAAAGGACAGTTATCACCATTCCTCTTAAAACACTGGAAGCCGGAGTGCCAGCACCCAGCACCCAGTGGACAGGGGAGACCATACCAGCTCTGCTCCACCCTTTCCAACCTACTCCTGAACGAACCGGGAGGCACTCGATAGATACCCCGTCTCGATAGATCCCTGTCTCGATAGGTCCCCGTCTCGATGGATCTCCGTGTCGATGGATCCCCCGTCTCTCGAGAGATCCCCGTTTTGATGGATCCCCGTCTCGATTGATTCCTGTCTCGGTGGATCCCCAGTACTGTTTTGGATCTACTGAGAGACGGGGATCTGTCGAGATGGGGATCTACCGAGATGGGGATCTACCCGAGATGGGGATCTACGAGACGGAAATTCGTCCGCATTTTAGTGGGGGATCTATCGAGACAGGGATCTACCCGAGATGGGGATCTACGAGACAGGGATCTATCGAGACGGAAAATTCGTCCGCATGTACTGGGGGATCTATCGAGACGGGGATCTACCAAGATGGGGATCTACCGAGACGGGGATCTATCGAGATGTACCCCCCTGAACCCACCATAACAGAACCTGATGTCTATGCTTCAGACTTTGAATTCCAAATTTGACAACAGAACAAAGACATTAGGAACATGAACGAAGATCTAAGCGACATAAAAGCCGATGTGAAGGACATCCGGGATGCTCACTCTGCCCTTCAGAAAGAGGTGAAGTCCTTGAAGGACGACGTGGCCGACGTAAGACGGGAAAACGACGAGATGAAGACAGGTGGATGTTTCCACAGAGCGGAAGGCCGACGATTTGGATGGGCACTCAGAGAGGAATAGTCTGATCTTCTATGGACCCCCTCATAAAGAGATTGAGACCTTGACAGACAGTGAACGACTTATCGGCAGTGTTATTGCAAACGAAACTCGATGTGACCAGCGACTTCCAGTTTGATCGGGTTCATCACCTAAACGCTAAGCGTAACTCGCCAATCATCACCCGCTGCACCTTCTACAAGGATAAGGAGAGAGTGATGTGTTTGTTGGTGAGGACTTTTCCCTTTGTGAAAGAAATGTATGAAAGGCTCTTTCCATATCTGAAGAAAGCCAAAAGTGAAAAAAGTGGGCAACCCCATGATTTTTTACCCACCTTCTTAGTGAGGGGAGAAGGTTTTTTCTTGATGAAGGACAAAACTTAATGGAGTCTGAACAGGCGGGTGGGCCAGCCAAGATTGACACCGGCATCGCAGGTAAGGTGAAGACGTGACTACCGTGCAAAAGACGCGGCTTTATGGAGGTCAAAGGTACACGCGCAATGAGCGAAGAATCGGTCCGTAGTGTGAACACTGGATTGTTTAAGGAGCGGGGAAGGGGGTAGGTGGTTATGGATAACGAAGAGTTTTGAAAATGATCTTTTAAGTTCAAATGATTTTATGTTTAAATGTCATGATATTTTTTATACAGATGATTGTGACACAGTACAGACTTGTCAGATTACAGAACAAACTGCATGGACGAAAACACAGTTGTCGACAAGCCATTTCTAGAATCAAAACATACTTGTGGAAGGATGAAAACACTAGAGGATGTAATGAGGGGGCATTTCAAAAGGAAAAGGATGGGAAAGAGAAAGGTGTTAAGTAGTGAAGATAGTTTGTCTAAGAGACAATATATATATATATATATATATATATATATATATATATATATATATATATATATATGGGATCTGAAGAGAGAATACCTCGAAACAACTTGTAATCCTGGGTTTTAAGTTTTACTTTTATCATCATTTTTAGGCTGCTCCCGAATTGGTTGAGCACTTTATATAAAAAAAAAATAGCCAGAAAATTCATAATTGAAATATATATATATATATATATATACTTAATTACCTCAAATGGAATGGAGTTAAGTGAAAATGGAAAGGAGATAATGATAATATAGCTGAATAATGAAGTTTGTCAAGCCTCTAGATAACGTTAGGTTTGTTTTTCGTTCATAAATTGGAATGTGAATGGACTTCTGTCTTAAATAGGAAATAGAGATTTTGTAGATGATCTTCAATATGTTACATTTCCAGGTTATACTATCTTTTCTAAATCTGCCATTCAGTTTACTAAAAAAAATAAAAAATAAAAAAAGGGAAGAATGTCAGGCGATATACTATGTCTTTTCCGGAATGAATTCATGTCTCATATAAAAGAAATGAAAAAAAAGATTACCCAAATGCTCTTTTATTTTTGATTGACAAGAGTCTTTTTGGTTTCACAATGGATGTCATGTATGCTTGTACCTATGTTCCTCCAGATGGTTCACCTTTTCATATTCATTTTAATATGAAAATGGCGTAAGTGCACTTGAAGAGTGCATTTTCGATTGTATGACAGTTTGATGATGCACATGTGATTGTTTGTGGACCCTTGAACAACAGAACTACCAAATATTTTTCCAGATATATTTGACGACAGTATTGTACCTTGCGATCAGGATAACACCCTTTCTGTTTTGGATTGCTATGTGAGAAAATCTGCAGATAATGTACTTAATAATTATGGTAAGTGTTTGTTAAATAAATGTACAGCTCTTGGTTTGTGTACTCCTAATGGCGTTTGCAGTAGTATTACCGATAGCAATCATGCATATATATATATATATATATATATATATATATATATATATAATATATATATATATATATATATATTTGTTAACATATAACATTTGAGTCAATGGAAAGAAACTTATGTGGCCGATCCTTTTGAAAAATGGAACCAAAGATAAATTGCATCAATGTGTTCGTAGCATGTATGTCAATGTAAAGGCTAGATTAGATGTGGTGCTAAACTAACTGATCACATAAACTGTACTCGTGGGGTGAAACAAAGTCATGTTTGCAGTCCTGTTTTATTTTCTTTATTTATCATGAATTATCACTGGAAGTAATTAGAGGAGCTGACACAGAGCGACATGTATGTATGACTACTTTGAGCTGTTCATATTAGTACTGGCTGATGTTGTGGCTCTGTTGGCTGAAACAGTTGTGGGTCTACAAACCCAGATAAATAGTTTGCATCGTGCAGCGTCAGGCTTACATTTAAAGGTGAATTAGGGTAAAAGTAATGTTGCAGTATTTAGGAAAAGGGGCTCATTTTGTAGCAGCTTGTTATAAACCTTTCGACTGGAGCCAAAAATGCTTTGTAATGTATTTTGCAAAAACTGTTTAAGTTAAAAAAATAATTTCCTGCATACTTTTCTGAAACTGTTTGACTCACAGGTTCAGCCAGTTGTACAGTATGGTGCCGAGTTATGCGGGTTAGAAAAAGCAGCTCTACGATGCAAAAGATCCACTTATTTGGGCTCCAAAGGTTTTTAAGGAGCTGAATTACGAACACCCAGTGACCTTGTATATGATGAAAATGAACAAGTACCCTATTTATATAAATTCGGACATAAAATGTGTTAAGTTTTGTTTAAAATCAATAAGAACGCAATGAGCAGATTACCAAAATAAGGCCTATTGTATGATGTTTAATTTAGTTGAACGTGACAAAAGAAACTGGGTCTCAAATATTCGTTGTAAATTGTATCTGTTTGGATTTGCTTGATGTTCGGTTGAATTAATGCGACCGGCGATTTTCACTGAGTCTTAGACATGGACTGATTTTGTGCAGGTGGCAGGAATGGAATTTCATATGGACGGCAATGAAAGATTTATCTTTTACAGGTCCTTCTGCACCGTACCTGATGTTGCAATCTGTCTACAGCTAATCTGGACAGGGACTTAAAATCATACAAGACTAGACTCAGGCTTGGTTTTTCTGATATTGCCAAGCACTATTACCGTCATCGGTCTCATACCGAAGCAGATTTGATATGTCCATTTTGCAGGAAGGGATACAGAAAATGAAGTGCGTTTTGCATTGTGTTGTCCCTGTTTTTGCAAAATTTAAGTGTATACCGTTCAATTTTTATAAATTCCCAAGTCAGTTTATATTGGCACTTCTTCTGGCATGTACTCATAAGCAAACTCTTAAAAAATTGTCAATTTATTCAAAGCATTCAAGTTGCGATTATTTATTCTGTCATAAAGTAGTATTCCGAATAAGTATTACTTATGTTGTGTGTGCAGTTGCTGGGATGGTAAGATGACTGTAATTAAGTGTATTAGTGTGTGTGTGTGTGTGTGTGTGTGTGTGTGTGTGTGGGTGTGTAGTAGTGGTGTGGTGTGTGTGTGTGTGTATTAGTGTGTGTGTGTATGTGTGCGTGTGTGTGTGTATTAGTGTGTGTGTGTGTGTGTGTGTGTGTGTGTGTGTATTAATGTGTGTGTGTGTGTGTGTGTGTGTGTGTGTGTGTGTGTGTGTGTGTGTGTTTCGGAACTGTCCTTGCTTCTCCCTTCCTTCTGTCTCATTTTGGAGTGCATTGCTGTCTTCCTGCTGGGGAGTATGGTTCTGTTCTGTGCAATGTAATGTCTCTCAGGTATTTATCTGTGAAGTCTGAAGAAGACATAGTTGTGGAAAAATTCACTTGCCTCTTTTGAAGAATGTATTGAATGAGCATTATTTTGAACAGTTTTTGCTTTGGTCTGTTTTCAATCATATAGTTCTCTCCTGAAGGTGCGTTGCTGATTTTTTTTTTAAACGAATACCCAGAATTGTCATATGACGAATATGTAAATTACAATTAAAGGCGGTAGTGGTGGGGGGTACGGTAAGGGAGGGGGGGGGGGGGGGGAGAGGTGTGAGGACAGGAGCATATTACCATTCATTCGGACTTGTAAAAAACAACAGACTGTAATTATACTTCGTACAACAACAAAAGAATTAAGAATTGGAAGGTTTTTGTCCCTGATTATGACTCGTATAGTAACAAAGAACTACATTTGTCAGGCTTTTTGTTTCTGCATATGACTCCTGTGGTAACAAAACAATTAATTGCAGGACTTTTTGTCCGAGATTTTTGACGTGTATGATACCAGAAAAAAAATCTGCCAGACTTTTTGTCCGTGGGTGTGACTCATGCAATAACAAACGATTTATTTGCGAGGCTATTTGTCCCTATTTGTTAGTCGCATCATAATAAAAGCATTCTTTTGAAGGTTACGTGCGTACACACACGCACACGCACATTAACACGCGCAAGCATGCACTCACGCGCGCTTGAAAACACACACACACACACACACACACACACACACACACGCGCGCGCGCCCGCGCGCGCGCGTGTATGTGTATGTGTGTATGACCGATATAGGGAATGATCAGACAGGCATTTCATATCCCTGACTTTCACCCCTTCGTCATTTTCCTTGGTGTGTTTGCTTTGACAGATAATAATCTAATGTTGTCAGGCGTCTTTATCCTGTCGAATCTTCACATCTTACAAAGTAAATCCAAGACGAAATTTAATTACGCTTCTTTTGTATTCCGAAACGTACGGTCATAAATTAGAAGAACATTCATGCATTAATTGTTGCATTCAATATTAGCAAAAGTAAATATACAAAGAAAAAAGATGAAGCCATATTTCGAAATTCACGAAATAATACGAAAGAGGCCTGCAGTGCATACAATCAAATACAATTCAACACGATGCACAGGAACATTAATGCACGCAGTATGATAGATGCAAAAAGAGCCATAAAAAAGAACGCTGGAAGAGAGAGAGAGAGAGAGAGAGAGAGAGAGAGAGAGAGAGAGAGAGAGAGAGAGATTATTGCCCAGAAATAGCTCTATGAGCTATTGTCCTGCATACTGATAATATTACTGTTCAGGCGACGATATATGTAGAAACTCTCCCCTCCTCCCTCCCCACCCCTATCTCTCACTCTGTCTTACCCCTCCGAGTTTTTTCTCTATCCCAGCCTTCCCTCTCCGAGCAAGTTATGAGTTACAGGGCATGTAGTTTATATTGCCCGTACGCTGTATCTCCCTGTAGGATAACGGCAGATAATTTGCTCACCTGTCACTTCGGAAATCGTGGCAACATATTGTATCCTTTGCCAAGAATGGATGAACTATGGGAATATCATACGATTTCAATATCTTGCAGATTCACAAATACATACTTTGTTGTTAACTCTCTCTCTCTCTCTCTCTCTCTCTCTCTCTCTCTGTGTGTGTGTGTGTGTGTGTGTGTGCAAGTGTGCGCGTGTGTATGTGTGCGTTTTTTACACACCACACACACACACACACACACACACACACCACACACTCACAGCTGCAGAGGGAAAAACACCAACAAAAAATGACATTCTCTCTCTCCCTCTCTTTGTCTCGCTCCCTCTCTCTCTATCCGATGAACTGGCACATGTCTTGTCAGCCTGATGAGGAAGGGAGGGGCCAGATTCATGTACATTGTACAAGTGATGTGAGGACTTTTACAGTGTTGAACACACTTCACTTTTTGTGTTTTTATTTTCACTGACTTTCACACGTACTTGTGACAAAAATCACTTCATCGCTGAGAACTATACCCATGTTTAAAAATTAATTGACCCATATTCTGTTGCATAATGTGGTTTGAAACGTTTCACATTTACTTATTATTTCTTCATTTTTGGTGTTTTTTCTTAGCACTGTGTTGTAATCGGTTGGTGTGTTTTATCTAAAGAATAAGATAATAATAATAAAGTTGCCTAATTTTTCCTTTTTTTTAAATTAAAAACATTATCACTTTTGGATCTGTATTTTGTGTATTCGACATACACAAAGAAATGTGTATATTCACAAAGAAACGTCTATGTTGATGACACACAGAAATGCGTATGCTGTCAGTGCATTCTTATTTGTTTATCCTCGGTACCCCCGAAGGGGAGAAAGGATTAAATTCAAGTTCAAGTGTGTGTGTGTGTGTGTGTGTGTGTGTGTGTGTGTGTGTGTGTGGTGTGTGTGTGTGAATTCCTTATTTTCTGTTAGTTTTTTGTTCTTCACTTTGGCATTTCTAAATGAATTTTGTTTTTTTTTTTTTCTTTTTTTTTTTTTCAGTGAAGCTGTCATCAATATTACTACTACCAGAGCAGCAATGAAACTGGCTTGTTTGTCGGATGAATTGTTTTGTTCTAGTATGTATCGGAATCTCTGTGTGTGTGTGTGGGTGTGTGGGGGGGGGGGGGTAGTGGCTATAAAAACATGTGTGACTGTGCTCTTTTCCCCCCCCATGGAAGTGTAATGCAGCATACTGTGGTTGTTCTTTTGTTGTTTTACAAACTTTGAAGTCATGGTGTTTCTTATCGGATGTAAGTTTGTGCCTGTGGAGGGAGAGAAAGAGGGTTTGAGCGGGCGGGAAGAAGAAAGGGAAAGGTAGGGAAATGAGGTGAAGAAGAACGAGAGGTAGGGAGAGGAAACGAGGAGGGGTTTGAACACTGAGAGGGAGGACCAAGACCAGATGGCTTGCATGCAGTGTGAATAGAGGAATGAGGACAGTGTCCTGTGATGTTGGTAGGATGTCATATGTACATACATTTTCAATTTTTATTTTCCATCCCATCTTACTGTGT
>JADBJO010036813.1:0-5000 GCA_016801955.1 Conus betulinus | reverse complement strand
GACACGGGCATCAGCCCAATTTCCCTAAGGTGGGGGATGCGCACTGGTGTGTAGAAACACGTACGCACGTGCACAGCATGCATTCTCGACTGTACAAAAAAGCGACGAAATGCGCGGCAGGTAAAGGGTACTACTACACATGCGCGCACGCACGCAGGCACACACACACACACACGTACACACACACGTACACACACACACACACACAGACACACACACACACACCACACACACCACACACACACACACACACACACACACACACACACACACACACACACACACACACAAGCGCGGACGCACACACACACACACACACAACACACACACACACCACCACACACACACACACACACACACACACACACCGACACACACACACACACACACACACACACACACACACACACATACACAAGCACGGACGCCACACGCACACACACACGCACACACACACACACACACACACACACACACACACACACACACGCACGCACGCACGCCGCACGCACGCACACACACACACACACACACACACACACACACACACACAAATGCACGCATGAACACTCGCGCAAAACACACGCAAACAGTACACACTCACACGTAAAAACACCACACAATTCTCTCCCCCCCCCCCTCTCTCTCTCTCTCTCTCTCTCTCTCTCTCTCACACACACACACACACACACACACACTCGCGCGCGCCGCGCGCGCGCGCGCGGAACTCACACACACACACACACACTGAGAGACTGGGTCATGACCTTTGTGTGGTGTGGTGGTGCAACAATAGCCGAGGTCTTTTTGTAAGGCAGCACTCCAACCCGATTGACCGGATCGCCACACACATGGGTCAGCCCCCCCACCACCGCTGACTGCCCAGCAGGAGAAACGAACGAGGGTGGGGGCAGGGAACAGGGGTTGGGGATGGGGGGATGGGGGTGGATAAGGCCAGACGTAGAAGAAGAAAGGAGGAGGGAGGGGAAGCATCCATCTATCACACATTAACACACACCCCACACACACACACAGTAATCAACAGTACAATACAAGACACCATACACCACCACCCACACTGCATTTCGCCCACAGGTTCACCGCACACATGAAATTCCGACCTCAAACACACACCCATTATCACCAGCTTTACACACACACACACACACACACATTCACACCACACACACACACACACACACCCATTTCCACATATTGCGCGCGTCGCGCTCAGACGAGAGCCGCGCACCTCTCATTTTGTATGTTAACGGGAACAGAAAGATGCGGCGGTGGATATCGGTATGATATCCATAGACCCGCCGGGCGGTTGCTGTATTCTGGTGGGTCCGGGTTTGGTTACGAGTGGGGGCTGAAGACGGACTGAGTGAAGTGTTGTACACTCGGTTGGGGGCGTGCGGGTGGGAGGTGTGCGAGCTAATTATTGTGTCATTCGGTCGTGTTTTTCCCTCCGCTCGCCACGCGCCTTCGTCGTTATCTTTGTCGTAGTTTGTAGGGTATCACTCGTATAGTTATCAAATCGGTTTGTGTTGGTGGGTCCACCGATGTGTCATCATTAATCACTCTGTCTGTAGTACCTCATCTTTGTCCTGGTTCATGTCGTTCCCTTCATCGCTCAATCCCTCATCATAATCCTCAATTCACTCTATTACATCTATCATGCCCAATAAGTCATCCCATCTATCTACCCACCCCAAGTATCAATATCAGCATAGTCGACAGCCCCGTCGGTAGGCATACCTCGCCCATCGCTAACCTACCACTACAGCACCGTGTACTCGCAATTCGGTCGCACTAGGCAGTTTAAAACCCGCGCCATTTTATAACATAATCAGCACACCATCCTCACACTCCTAATTTTCGTAGTTATTCGCTCGCTGTCGCTAGGTCGTTGTTGCCGTCTGGTCGTCTCTTGTAGTGTGTTAGCTGTGAAACTGTGTGTTGTTGGAATCTCTATGCGCAACCTAGAGCCCCACTACTCTGAATAGCTAGACAGTTCTGGCGGACACCGGCTAGCGACTCTAGCCTCCGTTACTGACTATGGCGTCAACTCATTCAACTACACCACAACCCACCCACACACTGTACACATGAAACACGTACTGCACGCACACGCTAAACACGTCCGCATTCACACAGATTATACTCACCACATCTATATCCCCCAACCATCCTTAGTACAGGATAGGCGCGCGCACTAACATCACATCAGTCGCATACCACCACAAACACACAACATCACAACATCCACACACACACACCCTTAGACAAAACACTCTATCCTTCGCACTCATCCTATTCGGCACGTAAACCACCACACACGACATATAGCGAACAGACAAGACTAGCACTAGAAGACACCGGGACCGACAGAACCACGATACACAACACACTATCACGCCGACATTCCTACAACATAATACACGCAGCTTTCGTGTTACCTTCGCGAACCCACAACACACGAGACAATCACACCCAAACAAACACACACGACCACCCATCACACCCATTTCACATGAACCAACCACATAAACCACATATATATTCCGCCTATACAGGCCCACAGCACCCGCACCGCAAGCCCCACACACAACACACTACACACACAACACCACTCACCCCCACAACCACACACACACCACACCCCTATACCGCACACGGCACGCACGCTCACGTTAGTAACACGCACGCACGCACAAGCCAGCAAGCATCGCACGGCACACCTTTCACTGTCAACCACAACACACCTCACACCCACAAACCTATATGTTACTAACTGTGTCGCACTGTAACAAAGACTACAGAACCGGACCAGACCGCAGACCAGACAGACAGCACACATCACTCACACAACTACACATGTGCTATACAGGCAACACCACAAAACACACACCACACACACAACACACACCACACAACACACACACACAGACACAAACCACACATACACACACACACAAACCACACTTTCATAACAATCTTTAAAGCATGATACAAGTTACACACAATATGACATCACGGAGGACACAGATGGACAGACAGTTAGTCAGCAGGAATGTTAAAACACAACCCCACCACACCACACCACCAGCACACACACACACACACATACACACCCAACACACGCACACCCACGCCGCGCGCGCGCACGCGCACACATTTTACACATAGATAGCGCAGACAGAAAACAGGTACATGACTAGGCCAAGCATTTCACAAACACACAAACAACACATCCACACACCACCACACACACACACTACACACACCACACACACACATCACACACACAACACACACACACACACACACACAGCTCCGCACACGGCGCCCGCGCGCACATGTACCCACACACAAAGACGCACAGACAGACACAGACAGACAGAAAGGACCAGACACACCACACACACAACCCACACACCACAACACACACACACACACACAAAACACCACCCCCAAACCACACCCACTGCACCGAACACACAATATACACCAACAGACACGCGGCGCGGCGAGAATTAGCATACCCACACAGCATGCAGGAACGCGTATATAAATGAAATAAACCCATGGAATAGATTCCACGTCAATATTAAGCACAATCCAAGGTCAGTTCCCCAAGGTCTGCAGTGTCCTGTTAATGATCTTAATGAAAGCGACAAAATGTTTGCACGAATGTAAGCACATACTTGCATAAAGCCATTAAAGGGCAGGCTGCCTATGCTAAGCGATAGCCGCACGTATAATAATTCGTGCATGCATAATGAGCACACAGTACTGGTGTAAAGTAAGCGGTGAGATACCAGGTATCTCCCATGCCTTACGTATGATGCGCTTGAAGTATACATACTGTGTGTGATTTATGTAGATGGAACTCCTCCATCGTCAGTCCTCCAAAGCCCCCAATCCTCTAACTCAAAAAGGGCTGGTAGACTATACCCGACTAAATGAAAGGCATGGCATGTCGGAGATCTCGCCACTAGTCGCGCTCTGTCTCTATCTAGTCTCACTCTCTTTTGTTTTTCGTATAAAACAGCCCCCCTGAGTTTGGTATTTAAAGTTGACGGTTACGTTATTTTGATAATGTTTGACACAGTAAGCAGTGAAATGGCAGAACGAATGTTAATATTTTTAATGTTTACCTTTTTTTTCATAGTATTTAGCGCAGGTGTGGAATTAGTCTCGCTAGATTCTCTCTTGCTCTCTCTCTCTCTATTCTCTATCCTAGCTCTCTCTCTCTCTCTCTATCTCTCTCTCTCTCTCTCTCCTCTGTGGGTGAGGTTTGCCATCAACAAACAAAAAAAAATTTTAACTTCTGTTCTCGATGCCTGAAGACTAGTTTGCTGTTAAGTTTTAATGAACAATAATTTAAATTGGTGAATATATGCAGGTGTACATGAACATACTGCCGCATGAACAAGGTTAATGATCACCAGAAGCTACTGGTGATACTAGTTTGAGGAATGATGCGTTTGTGCCTTCTTGAGCACATGAATATTTTTGAACTACACAGTGGTACGCAACAGTTGTGGGTGTTGTGTGTGTGTGTGTGTGTGTTGTGGTGTGTGTGTGTGTGTGTGTGTGTGGTGTTAAGAGAGAGAGAGACCCCCCCGATTGAGGAGCCATTAGTACGATGTAGTGTTTTGCAGTTTTGTTCTCAGGGCCAGGTAAATCCTCACGCTCGGTTAGGATAGAGCTGTATTATGTAATGGTCTTCTAGATGGTAGTATCCTCAGTCACCTGGACAACGGGTCAGATGAAAAAAAGCATCTTCTGCTTATCGTTTAACCCCTTTGGAAATAAACCATTATCTCTCTATATCCACCCTTCTCTCTCTCTCTCTTCTTCTCTCTCTATCTCGACTATGTGTGTGTGGGGTGTGTGGGTGTGTGTGTGTGTGTGGTGCGTGTGTGTGGGGTGTGTGTGGGGATGTTATTCTCTCTACCCTCTATCTCACTCAGCGAGCTCGTCGCGCGCTCGAT
>JADBJO010036812.1:0-10498 GCA_016801955.1 Conus betulinus | reverse complement strand
TCGTTTGGGTAATCAGTAGATGGATGTAAAGAGATTTCCGTTTCATTTACACCTTTCATAGCAGTACATTTCATAACATATTTTGCCAAGATGAGTGTTCTGTATTCGTTTAAAGGCAAAACATCAATTTCTGAATATGTCCCTACTGTACAAGCATGTACAGGGATTCCCTAGCATAATTTAAAAGCCTTGCTATCAACACTTTCAGTTTTTGCAACAAATATTTAGGAGCACAAAAGAAAGCTTCTTGAGCATACGATAGCTTAGAACGAACGAGTGATATTGCCAGATGTTTCAATGTTTTTACATCCTGGCACCAGCTTTGCTTGCTTAAGATTTTCAAAAAAAATTAAGCTTTTCCTAGCCTGGTTTAAGAGATAATCAATGTGAACTTTCCATGTCAATTTAGATGTGAGGTAAACGCCTAAGAATTTTACTGAGTGTACATACTGAAGTGTTATTCCATCAAGCCTAAAAGACGGCAGATCAACAGGATCATCCCATTATTAAATAACACTATATACGTTTTTCATGGGAAAGTTTCAGTCCATTTTCAAATAAATACTTACTAAGATTACTTAGCTCTGCCCTGATACATTTTTGTGTATAGTAGTTGATCTTCTTTTTGGTGTGTTTTTTCTTAGACTAGCATTTATCCACATACACAGATCATCAGCATACTGCACAACGGTAGCTTTTTTAGTTACGTGCTTTGGGAGATCATGTAACAAAATATTAAATAACATTGGAGCAATTACGGAACCTTGGAGAATGCCCATTTCTAACGATTTAAAAGTTGAATATGTGTTTTCTACCCTGACTTGCAAACTTCTGTCTGATAAAAATTCTCTAATGTAGTTATAAAGATTACCAGATATGCCAATTTTCTTCAGTTTATAAAGCAATCTAGCATGCCACATGCTATCAAAGGCTTTTTTAACATCAAAAAATGTTACCAGAATACTTTTTCGCCTGGCAAATTGATGCTTAATTTGAGTTGTTAATTTTACAATGTGCTCAGTTGTTGATCTTCCTTTTCTGAAGCCTGCTTGATTCATAGGTATTATTTCATTTTTATCACAAAAATAGATAAGCGATTAAGTATAATTCTTTCCATAAGTTTTACTACATGAGACGTCAGAGCTACAGGCCGGTAACTGTGAACACTTGTAGGAGATTTTCCTTGCTTTACAATGGGGATAATAAAGACTGTTTCCAAATTGATGGCATAAAGCCATTATTCCAAACCCGTTGGAATATTTTCAATAAAAAAACAAAGATAATCATCTGGTAAATGTTTCAGCATTTCATTCGAAACAGCGTCCAATCCAACTGATGATTTATTATTACCTATCAGGGAGAAGGAGTCGTTTAACTCGCATATAGTTATGGGTGCATTTATATAGTGGTCATTATTGAAAACTGGCTCTTCGCACATCTCTGTTTTTTTTTTTCCCCCTTTTCCTATGTTGTATGCAATCTTGTGGAAGACTTCTAGACGCATCGTCTTTGAAAACATGTTAGTGAATGCTTCTGCTTTTACAGATGAGGTTGAAAATTTTATATTATCCAAATTAACTGATATATCTTGGGAGATTTATCCCTTTTTTCATAGTTTGAAATTTTTGCCACACTTTTTGAAGGTCTTTATGATGAGAAACTTGTTTGGCACAAAACGCTGTCCAGTAAAGCCGCTTTGCTTTCGCAATTACTCGATTAGAGCGTGACTTTGCTTTTTTTATTTCAAGGTGGTTTCTTCACTTTTGTTTTTAATATACTCTTTGTATTTTAGTTTCTTTGAGGTTACAGCTTCTTCGCAATCCTTAGTCCACCACACATTACCGGTATGAAGTGTTTTTGAGAAATATTAGTATGACATTTTGGTATTGAATCAGCAGCAGCCAAGAGA
This sequence comes from Conus betulinus, assembly GCA_016801955.1. Lineage (NCBI taxonomy): Eukaryota > Metazoa > Mollusca > Gastropoda > Neogastropoda > Conidae > Conus > Conus betulinus. The sequence continues at coordinate 8,589 of JADBJO010036812.1, read as the reverse complement.
ATCATTTTGTTGAATTTTGGATACATATCATTCATTTACATTTTCTTCATCTTCACAAAAAGGTCTCTATGTGTCTAAAGGAAAGAAAAGCCTTGAACTTATCCCAGTTGACAAACTTATGATTGTATTTAGGTACTTTGTCTTCAGGCATCTTTTTTATGTCGTATGTTTTATTATTGTCATTATGATGGGCAGATGATCACTTCCAAGAGTGTCATCAAAAGTTTGCCACAAGCAATCAAAGGCTAATTGGGGGGAAATCATTGTCAGATCTTTGCGCTTGATCTATGGGTGGGAATGTCAGGAATCCTAGTTATACTGTCATCATTAAGCAAATACAATGAAGAATCCACCACGTTTTCAAGAAAACGATTGCTTGTTATGGATGAACAACCTTTGTCCCAAAATGGAGCGTGAGCATTAAAATCTCCGGCAATCAACCATCTTCCCTTAGAGCTGTCTGTTGTATGTATCCATTCAGTGTGTGCGCAGGCACGTATGCATGCACACGTGTGTGCGCAGGTGCGTATGCATGCAGGCGCGCGCGCACACACACACACACACACACACACACACACACACACACACACACACACACACACACACACACACACACCTTTAAAACACGTATTCGTCCGTTAACGTATATGTTTTCATATGTCATCGCGTATATGTATTTATTTGTCTTTTTCGTTATGTCACAAGTCCTGAAGACGGTCTCTGACCGATACGGTATAGATTTTTGTTCTGCTTTTTTCTATTTTCAAATCTTCTGAGCATCCTTAAAGATAGTTTGTATTGTACACAATACTTAGTTTCAGTTTATGTGGCATCCCCAAAGAGATTGTTCTTTAAGTTTGCCATAATTCTGTCCATTGTATAAGCTGCGAGAGTGATTTTTTTTTTTTGTTTTTTGTTTTTGCTGTCCCAGCCTCTGCGCCCACCTCAGAGGCAGTGCACCCACGCCGCTTATTCCGACACCCCGTCCACAGCCACAACTCGGTCGGACCCGCCGCAGCCCCGGCACCGGCAATCCACAGGGAGCAGTCAATTTCAAGTCGTCAAGAGGCAACCCACCGGAGGAGACACTGCACTGCTGCCGAGTCTTTTCAGTGATGTTCAGTGGCGCCAGTTCTGATCTAACATACGCAGGACACCACCTACTAAGCCCCCTACTGACAACAATAATTGTTTAGTCGCGGAGCCGATGTGAGTGAGCTCTCCCTCCGGAGGGCGCCACCACGTCCGTCCAACGACAGCCCCCATGGACCCACCAATACCGGTGACCCCGACGGAACCAAACCAAGGCCACGGACGTGGAGAGGACATCGACATTGAGGTCACCATGAGAGCAGGGCATGAAGGGCCACAGAAGTTGAGAGACTTTTTTATGCTGATCGATGAGAATGAGGATGATTAAGATGATGCTACGGATTTCCATTTCGGTCAGAGACTACATGACAGGCTGTACTCTACGCTTCCTTTCATAATATATCCCGGCGTCAACCAGGCCCGAGAGATACAGGGCACCTGCAGTTTTGGTCAGGAAGTTTGAGCAACACTCTCAGAAACGCATCCATTAAGTGAATGAAACTCGACTGTGTGGTCCCAGTACTTCCCAACTGAGTCTGCAGCAACTCAACTCTGGCTAGGACCCGGTCGGGGCAGAAAAATCCATATGACTCTGATGGGATTTGAACCCACGATCTCCCAGCCGGGAGTCCGCGACGCTAACCACTTTGCCACGGCGGCTGGTCTCGAGACTGATTTTCTTGTTCAGTTACGCAATACACTGTTTCAGCTTTCAGTAGCAGCCTGACTGAGTTACTGAGTTCCTTCTTTACGTACACAATACACTGGTTCAGATTCGTGTAGAAACTTGACAGAATTTCAAACTCTGCAACATAATGTACAGCTTCGACTTTTTTAAAAGTACAACCTTACCCCCAAATTCCCATTTCAAATGCACAACATACTGTGAGGGTTTGAGCAACAACCTAGGTGAATTCCTACTTCAAGTTTATGATACTGGTTCAGCTTTTTGTAGTAGTCTGATAAACTCTAAAAATAAATCGATATGTGACATACTGAATTCTTTTTTTTTAACTAGCGACGTGAACGAATTTAAGAAACTAGCACCCTGCCCATTGTTTCAGATTTTATTAACCACCTGATTGACATCTCTAAACAATTTCACCATTTTACTTTTCATCAGCAAATCTGCTAGTGTCCTATCGTCATTATCGTCATCATTATTGGTGGTACTACTCCGAGTCGAGTGTGTGTGTGCAATGGCTGCCAGTCTAGGCTGTCAGTACAAGCTGCGTTATATCCGTCGACGCCTTTAAGTTGTCAGTCCATGCTGTCATTGGTCTGCGCTATGAGTCCACTCAAAAGGATGGGCATGGCCAGTGGCCTGTCGCATTGCATCTTCAACATGTCGCATTGCATCTTCAGCTTGTCGAATTGCATCTTCAGCTTGCCGAATTGCATCTTCAGCTTGCCAAATTGCATCTTCAGCATGTCGCATTGCATCTTCAGCATGTTGAATTGCATCTTCAGCTTGCCGAATTGCATTCTTCAGCTTGCCGAATTGCATCTTCAGCTTGCCGAATTGCATCTTCAGTTTGCCGAATTGCATCTTCAGCTTGCCGAATTGCATCTTCAGCTTGCCGAATTGCATCTTCAGCTTGTCGCATTGCATCTTCAGCATGTTGAACTGCATCTCCAGCATGTTGAATTGCATCTTCAGCATGTTGAATTGCATCTTCAGCTTGCCGAATTGCATCTTCAGCATGTTGAATTGCATCTCCAGCATGTCGAATTGCATCTTCAGCAGGTCGAATTGCATCTTCAGCAGGTCAAATTGCATCTTCAGCAGGTCGAATTGCATCTTCAGCTTGCCGATTTACATCTTCATTGAGACGCCAATAAACAGTGCCAGGTGCACTGTCATCCTATGAAACCACGTGACCCTGTCATCTTGATACCTGCTTCCGTCGGTTTGACAGAATAATGCTGTTGTCATCATTTAAGAACGAAGATCTATAGCTCAGCAATAAAGCGTTATAGAACAGACACTGGCTCGCTACCACAAATACGCTTTTTCGTTGGGCTGGAATGACAAAATAAACAGTTTTCTATGCTGCTTTATTGAAAGATCATGAACATTTCAAGCACAAAATTAGAACGACAGAAACATGTGCCGTACGATTCTCAGCAAGGCAACACCTAAATGACTAAATAACTAAGTTATACTGTTCACAGTAGTATCCGAAAATTTTCCTACCAAAGTTTTTCTAATGGTAATGAGAAGCAAAAAACTGTAACGTTTTGTCTAGAAAGAAAAAGACTTGCGCAATACTATAAGGAAACTTAAGAACTGCGATCGTATTCAATGAAATATGAAGACAAGCTTATAAACCCAACTTACAAAAAGCATAGGCAGAAAACCAAGGCCAAAGGAAAATGTAAAGCCCCACACACTAATACAACAAGCATCAAGTGCATGAAAGAATGGCAAAGTATCTTTTACATGCCAGAAAAAAAAAAAAAGAAAAATGCGACAACAAGTTCAAAAACACTATTTTTTTATTTCATCGCCAACACCCAATGTCATCTAAAGAAATTTAAATGATCTGCCAGATATGTGTTTAAAAACGCATCATCGTAACATAGAGGAAAAGGCACAAGTAATGCCCCCTTTAAGTCAAAAGAAACTTCAATAATTTAAGGCAAATTTCGTATGGAAGAACATACAAATACCTTTGAAAATGTCAACAGCATCACAGTCTTACTGTAGAAGGTTGCAGTTTGGCGTAAGTCTTTTTAATACAGAACTCTTTAGAGGGGGGGGGGGGGGGGGGGGGGGGGGGGGGGAGGGAGGGAAGGTTTCTGTTCTGAAGGCCTTCTGCTGTCAAACTCTCCCCAGACTCTCTTTCTACTTGTGTTCAATTTCAAAAGTGCACATGTTCTTCATTCGACATGATCATTTGCCAGAAACACACTTTTCTTTTTGCAAAGTTCAATAGTTCAAAGCAACATTTTTTTTCTAAACTTCAAAAGTGGTGTTACTACTCTCAATTTTACAACACCAGTCGTTAAAAAAAATGAAAAAAAAAAAAAGATTGATGTGAACATTTGCCAAATTTAGCTGAAACTTCATGCGTGAATGTCTTATTGAGTTCATTTTATTTGACAAACATTTGCATTGAACTGCAAAGGTAGCAATCTTCATTTGACAAATATTTATTGTATATTCTATTAAGATCGAAAATGTTTTTTTTAATTTCATTTGAATATTTTCCACTCGTTTTGTTGCAAATCTTAAAAGATATAATGTTGCCGGTGTTATGTTCATATTTGACTGACTTTTTTTTTTTTTTCCACAGCAACACAGTTTATACATGGTTCATCATTTCAAGCACGCGATAGTGTTATACAGCATAGCACAGCAGAGCACCGCACTATGTAACATAGCTCCATATATGTGTAGTTTGGTTGTTTTTTTTTTCAAACGCAGTTTTCTTTGCTAAAAATACAATCATGTTTTATTTTTTTTATGTGGGATTTTAACATGTTTTCACAGACGGCAAGATAGCACCAGTCTTCTCGATTTTTTCAAATATTCCATTTTTAGAGATCTAATCTGAAACCGGTCTTTACGTATGGATATCTAAATTCACAAACACTTCAGTCTTTATGTTCTTGACAATTCTGGACATCATCAGTCATTGCATTCAGGTTATCTCGACTGATCCTCATCAATGACCACTTTTTTTTTTTTTCAATTTGGAATATTTCCTTTCAGTCTCACGATTAGCAAACCGACAGCTAGCTGTCTAAGGATTGTAAACACTTCAAGTTTATTGTACAATTTACAAACTAGAACCGGCCCTGGTACTTTGCATATTTTATGTAACTCGTACAATTAACAAACTAGCCTTAATCTTTAGATTGAATATTTAATCTTACCCTAGCAATCCGAATATAAAAAGCAGAAAAAGCATGAACTAACTCTCTCTCTCTCTCTCTCTCTCTCTCTCTCTCTCTCTCTCTCTCTCTCTCACACACACACACACACACACACACACACACACACACACACACACACACACACACACACACACACACACAAAGACCATAATTTCATCAATTACTAATTACAAGCAGGCTTCATAATGGCGAAGAGCGTCGTCATCAGTGACGTCATCCAGACGTACTGCGTGGCACTCTGCCTTCCACATCCGCCGGTGTCTTCACCATCACCTTTGGGGGTGGTGGTGGAGTTGGTGGGGTTGGTGGGGTGATGATGGGGGTGGTGAGGTTGGTGGGGATGGTGGGGTCGGTGGGGGTGGTGGGGTCGGTGGGGTCGGTGGGGGTGGGGGTGGTGGTGGGGTCGGTGGGGGTGGTGGTGTCGGTGGTGTCGGTGGGGGTGGTGGGGTCGGTGGGGTCGGGGTGGGGGTGGTGGTGTCGGTCGGTGGGGTGGGGGGTGTCGGGGATGGTGGTGGTGGTGTCACTGGCCCAGGGGTTAGGAACATCTGTGCACACACTGAAGAAATCCTCCACTTTACAGGGTATTTCTGGAACCAAATGGACGTTGGGTTACATACGTCGCTGCTGTGGTCAGCCAGCACATGTGCCACAAAGCAGCGTGACAGCCAGGTACCTGATCACATTGGGGATAGAGTGATCAGTATAATACCAATTCTAGGTCAACACGGTGATTAAAATGACTACTGCCGTACCGACCAATCATACTGAAGCTTCGGTGAATTCTACATTATTGACATGACGGTAAACTTTTGTGAAAGTGTACAGAACGTGTACTGTGACGAGTACTACACTGGCACTGGGCAGAGTATTCTGACAGCACTGCGGTAAACCACGAGCGTACAAAGAGAGGAGACAGACAAAGAGCCCACCCGATTCTTTACCGATCAACACAGTCATGCTGTCGGACAGTTGTGGCTGTCTGTACACTACAGCAGTTCATGTACACGAAGGGCTAACTCGACCGGCTGTCAAGACGGCAGAAACCGCGGTGAATGTCTAGAGACCTGTCTGGGAAAAGCTTGGTGGAAGGGAGACAACCCAAAAGTGCTGTTTGGGATCTCCAAAGCAAGAGAACGTCACTCCAGCACACGGAGAGTGCCTTACCCTGCTGTGTGGGCAGGTTGGCGGTTTGCAGGCTGCACAGCAAAAAAATAAAATAAAATAAAATAAATAAATAAATAAATAAAACTCAAAATAAAAATACAAAAAATAATGCACCAAGGCCTTGCTCAAGGAGTCGAGTAATTATACACTGGCACTGTTAGATTGTTTTGAGAATGTTTATTTGTGTCTGAAAGTTGATTCTCCTCATTTTCTTTTTCACATGGCCATCAAGGTACAAGCCAGGTGGTTCCAAGCAGACAGATTGAAATCAGAGGAATGGGACTCTTCTAGGGTTTCCAGCTGGCTCAAGGGTAGGGTCACGTGAGAGTGCAAAGGCCTGAAATGTGACGTCAACTAAGGGGACGGTCATGTATCTGAAGACTGTTTGTGATTTTCATCGATGAAAATCCCCTCAAAGAAGAAGGGAAATGATTGGTGGGGGAGTTGTCCTTTTGATCAATTATCAGTTTTACATGAAATGCTGGCTCAAACGTATGGCAGGCCTCAAAACACTTGTATGGATACTATATATATATTGTCTTAGTGCAACATCCTAATTGTGGTGTATGGCCACATGGATAATATAGTGTCATAGTGCAAACACCCGAATGGTGGCATATGGTCTGCAGCCTTAACGGAACCTAAGAGGAGATAACTCGTTTTTTTTTTTTTTCCTTTTTTTTCCTTTTCTTTGGTTGTTGTTGCTGTTGGTTTGATTGTTTGCTTTGGTTTCTTCAATAAAGAGAGTAAGATGATGTCATTGAACTAAAAATGATTCAGGGATGTTTACAATACTTTGTCTTGTGAAGATCTGGCGATCCAGTAGGACTATCACAACATTCTGCATTTGTGCGTACTTAAAGGCAGGTTTTGTCTCCCTTTCCATTGGATCTATGTGGGCAACACAGACCATCACAGCACAGTTGAACAGAGGGCCATCTGGATCGTTATAAGGTCTCCGAGAGATGTAGGGAAGTCTTCACGTATGTATCAAGCAGACTTGTTTATATAGCCCAGCCGACCACGAGGCCGCGTACAGACAGAGAAAATGAAGAGTGAAGAGACAGGAAGAAACAACTTTCAAAGGGCGATTTTTTGTCACGAACAAAACGTAAAGGACGTGCGCACACACACACACACACACACACACACACACACACACACACACACACACACAAAAGCCTTTTAAATGATTACCCTAAAGCGTTGTTATACAGTTTTAATTTCAGTTGTAGATGATTATCATTAGTAGTAGTAGTAGTAGTAGTAGTAGTAGTAGTAGTAGTAGTAGTAGTATCATCATCATCATCATTGTCATTATTATTGCTGTTGTTGTTGTCGTTATCATCAACAGTAGTAGTAGTAGTAGTAGCAATAGAAGTAGTAGTAGCAGTAGCAGCAGCAGCAGCAGCAGCAGCATGATTATTTTAAATCATCATGCCATTGCAAGTTCATACTATCATGTTTGTGGTTATAATCGTTTTCGTACTTAATTTGTTGTTGGCTGTTTTCACATCGTGTATATGAAGCAGTTACTTTCAAAAACGAAAGGGGAGAGTAACGCGGTTTGTTGAAGTAGCAGAAGGCAAGTTATTTCCCTTGGATTGTATTTCCCCCCCCCCCCCCCCCCCCCCCCCCCCCCCCCCCCCCTTCCCACCCCTGTATACCGTCACGGAACCTCACTCTCATTCACCATCAACCTATTTGTAATACCATTAGCGCAATAGTTTTCATTGTAATTGCATCGTTGTATTGTAGCTGCCGTCATTATCACGACTGCCAGCAGCAGCAACAACAGCACCATCAGCATTATGTCAACATCCTTGTCATCATTATCATCATCATCATCATTTACCACTACGATTGTCATTATTTACTACCATCAGCATCATCATTTGGCCATCACCGTCGTTGTCGTCACCATCATCATCATCATCATCATCATCTTCTTCTTCTTCTTCATCATCGTCATCATATCATCATCATCATCATCATCATCATCATCATTCACCACTGCTGCCGTTGTTTTGCTAATCTTCATCGTCGTCATTGTCAGGGTTCACTGACATTGTTACATGAGCCCGTATAGATAGATCTGTTGGAGGCGACTCTTGTTTGAACTTCTGCAGGTGCAGACTGATCATGTTCCATGTCAGTGTGTCTTGCGTGGTTCGCATCGGAGTCAACATTCCCTCTATGTGTGCTAGTGTGAGCCGGCGAACATTTTCCGCTCACGTCGCATGTGTGTGTGTGTGTGTGTGTGTGTGTGCGTCAGTGGATATCTGTGTGACAGCACAGCTTTGGGGAGGGTAGGGAGATATCTTGAACTCTTTATGTTTTCCGTGGAAGTGGGGAAATTGGGTCATTCATCATCCTCACTGTGAATTGTCCAATCATAGTTAGCCTTACATTGAATTATCCAATCATAGC
>JADBJO010036811.1:0-10499 GCA_016801955.1 Conus betulinus | reverse complement strand
CATAGTTTCATTTCTTGAGATTTGTGACCCATTGTTAGGATTTCTTTTTGGTGTAAGTTTAGCTGCTTATTCTGCTTCTGATGTGAGTGTGTCAACAATAGGCAGAGGGGAGTATGTATGTGGTTTGAGGGATATAAATTGCCTCTGTGTGTGTGTGTGTGTGTGTGTGGTGTGGGTGTGTGTGTGTGTGTGTGTGTTGGGTGTGTGGGGGGCGTAGGTCGCGTGGTGCGCGTGTGTGTGTGTGCGCGGGGTGCACGTGGGTGTGCTTATGTGTGGTGTGTGTTTGTGTGTGTGTGATGTGTGTGTGTGTGTGGTTGTGTGTGTGTGTGTGTGTGTGTGGTGTGTGTGTGTGTGTGTGTGTGTGTGTGAGGGTGTTGTGAGTGGTGTTTGGTGTGTGTGTTGTGTGTTGTGTGTGTGTGTGTGTGTGTGTGTGTGTGTTGTGTGTGTGTGTGTGAGAGAGATAGTGTGAGAGAGAGAGAGAGAAGAGAGAGAGAGAGAGAGAGAGAGAGAGAGAGAGAGAGAATATGTATGTTGGATGGGGTAGGGGTCTTATGATTTCTTCTTTTATATATATCTAAATTGTATCATTGCTAATTATATATTATATATCTCTATCTATTAGATATATATGTGTATCTGTTTTTGGTGTGTTTGTGGTGGGTTGGGTGCGTGGTATGTGCGTGTGGGTGTACTGTGTTGTGTGTGCTGTGTAATGAGTGTGTGTGTTGTTGTGTAGATCAGATACATATCGATTATACTCTCCTACGTAAGTTCCTAAATACCTGTAAGCATTTTTAAAGGGGCTGAAAAGGGCATCGGGGGATCCAGGGTCCTCTGCCCAGGTCCTCTTGCAGGGTACTCGTGGCAGAAGCGGCCCATGTTTGGGGGGGTGTCGGGGTCGGGTTGGGGTGGGGTGGTGGGGGGGCGTGGTGGGGGTGGGGGGAGGTGGGGGGGGGGGGGGGGGGGGGGACAGGGGGGAAACGGCCAAGCTGAAAGAAAAACGATTTTAAAAGGTAAATGAAAAGCTCTCGTTGAATGTAAAGTGGAAACTAGGCCCTGAAATCAAAGCTAAAATTTCATAAATGAATCATAAATTACACAACTAAAGTATTGATATGATTTCCCGAAGAAAATCAAAGATTACTTTTTATCTCTTTTTTTTTTTTTTTTTTTTCAATTTTAACCTACACATTTCTTTATACCTTTTAATCTCCCATACATTGTAGATTTGTCTTCTGAAGTGAAGAGACACTCAAATTGTCTTCTGACGTCACTATGCAGTTATACTCCTGACTTTTTAAGTCACCTGGAAACTAGAGCTACTGCATGAATTCATTTTTGGCAGATGGCTAACGATGTACTTGTGTATTAAGAAGCTACACTACAGGTACTCTACAGATGCAGTCTTGGCATTCAGTTTGAAATCGCCTCACATGAGGAATGTAATCACTGTAAAGTTTTGTCACCAATTGAAATCTTTTGAAATCTGCAGTTTTTCAAACAAACGGAACAGAACGCCCACCCTGGTATGTTCATCTTCTGTAGCCACAGGCTAAAAATTTAATGTTTCTTCGTGTGTATCCTTCCTTTTCCGTCAGCCATTTTCCATCGCCAGCAAACTTCGCCACCTTTTCTCCACCTCCTCTAGTCATCGCCTTTTTGTTAAAAAAAAAAAAAAGAAAAAAAAAAAAAAACGGCCATTATGACAATTGTTCCGTTGTCACGGTAACACGTGGGGAGCATCGACTTTAAAATGTTGCGTATGTTCTGTGACGTCGATTCGACCTGAAGGAGGTGGAGCATTTCGTACCTCTGCACGGAAGAGCGAGAGAAGACAGAGAGCGCGTTTGAAAACTTGGATCAGAATTCAAACGAATAATGAAACTGCCGTCCGAATTAAACCTTCTCTTCTTTCTTCGAAATTTTGTTTGCGCCTCAGATTTAAAAAAAAAAAAAAAAAAAAAAGGCACAAAAAAAAAAAAAAAAAAAAAAAGCCAGCGCCAGGCCGTTATTCAAAAAACCGGTACTCCGGCACATAACGGGCACAGTAGCATCCTGTCAGTGGTGTGTGTGTTGTGTTGTGTTGTGTGTGTGTGTGTGGTGTGTGTGTGTGTGTGTGTGTGTGTGTGTTGCTCTCTGTAAGTGTATGCATATGTATCAATGTGTGTGTGTTGTGTGCGCGCGCGCATACGGGAGTGTGTGTGGTTGTGTGTGTTGTGTGGATGTGGCTAGTCTTTAGAAGGGTGCTAAAGAGCACTTCCACTAACTCAAAAAAAGAATGTTTTTTAAACATGACTTGAATGTAGTAACTAACAAAACGCAGATGCACGTCTACATAAACTCCTATATACATAACGGAAATTAGTACTTTTAAAAAACGATGTCGGCAGAGGTATGTTTGTGTATATAAACAAAGAGATGGTTAAAGGCGCCCTTCAGCAGAACTTGAATGAAAACTAAAACAGTTATTTCTGTGTGTTCCAGGATAACCACTAGAGGAGAGATGAGCACCAACACCCAGGACATATCTCACATTGTGAGGTTTTTTAGAACGGTCGATGAAGCGACACACAAGATCTTCAGGACCAATGGAAGTACCCGACCTCCTGAGGAGGCTGCCGCACCTTTCCGAGGCATCTGTGGACGCTCTTTTATCACACGTTCGCACGACCGTCGTCTGTATGATCGTGCAGCTTATAGGGCTGTGCGCTACGACAGGGTGGAGAAGTTGTCACATCAAGAGCCAGGAGTTCACTGAATCTATTGTGCTCATTTTGGGCCGATCTGTTGCTGTATTTGCGCAGGAAGCAAAGATGGCGCTCCATAAAGGCATTGATGATATCGTCTGTCCATTATCCTCTTCCCGATTTCCTGATCTGGTTGTCAAAAGGAACCTCTAGGAGATGAGGAAGCTCTGACAGTGTTTGACATGCTGCTGAGCCGTTGGGGGGTGGAGCACACATCATTGGTAAGGCAGGTGCTGCGCGCGGTGATAATGCGTGGGCTGGTCAACCAGTTATAAACTGTTGGTGCACAGTGACAATGACACAGTTAGGGACGTTGTATTGCGTGGGTATGACATTGACCAGGCTCACTGGACCAGAGGACCTAGTCTGGCTGGCCTGCGACCAGAAATCGCTCCCTGGCAATGCGGGGTATTTCAATTTCAAACGGCTGCCTGTCCGTGGCTTGTGAAGCAGGTCTCTTCACTGTGCTCCAGTCACAATGAGACTGACCGTGTGTTCGCACAACTACCATGGCTATGGCCGTCACCCACAACAAGCCAGATCTTGTTCGCTTTCTGCACAGTGCTGGCGCAGCCAGCAATAATCAGCTCATCGAGCTGGCTCGCTATCAAGTGCAGACGGCACCATCACTTGCAGACGATAGAGATCAGTACTCCTTTGCCCAGGATGCGGCAGAACATCCAGAGATTTTTTGACAGAGGCTGCTTCAGAACCCCCCGTGCCTTACAAAGTCTGTGTGTGCTGGAGGTGTCCAAACACCTGGGCTGGGGGGACATGGCAGGGAGGCCAGGGATGAAGGGGCAGGATTGACGCGCTGGAACTTTCCTCAGACCTGAAAGATAAACTGAAGTTTAAATACAATGGGCTGCTGTTGAAAAAACGACAGTGACGAATCTTAAACGTATAGCTGCAAGCATCCGCTTACGTGTGAATGAGCAGTTTTTGCATTGACGCGCTCGCGCGTGCATGTCGTCGTCTGTGGAGTGATGAAACCAGAAATACTTCAAATCATCTTCCAGCTGGGAATACCAGTTCTGTCTATTACAGGACATAAAACGATCTTGAATTCCAGCATCAATATCCCTTCACCCCCAGCACCCTGATTAAGACATACTATAATACCAAATCCATTTACTGTCTATACTCACTTTATATCAATTGCTCAATCGTACTTTAGTATGTGTTTATTTACAATAACATGTATGAAGTTTTACATTATGACTAAATTGATTTGTTTTTTATGTTATATATTGTAATTTCTCAGAATTGAAATAATACGTACGTAGTTTTGTACCTTGTATCTTTCCTCTCTAAAATTGATGAATTAATAACGTGTCATATGCTTCTGTACATATTGATGCATTTTTGTGAAAGATTGAAATGCAAACGGAATATCTTCCAGAACACCGATCGTCATTATATTTGATGAATGCTATGGAAGATTTAAAAACAATCGTTGAATAGCTAGGTGTATGTACTTTTTTTCCATTTGAAGATATACTCAGGTCTCAATACCTCTATTGAATACATTAAATGTGTTCTATCTGTATATAATATCAAATTCAAACTGAGAAAAAAAAATTGCATTTGTCATAGCTCTTAGAATTTCCGTCATACGCTATTCCTTCACTGTTTTCAAACCATCCAGCATGTACAGTTGGCCTCGTTGTAATATTCGTTCCTAAGTATCTTTTATGTCTTAGTTACCCTTGTTCGAGTGTTAAGCATTGAACTATTTTTCTTTTTGAGAAAAAAGCAGCCACCTAACACGAAAACTATGATATTTGTCTTATCTCAGTTAAACGCTTAACTTCATTTCTCTGCTCCAACTTCAATACATCAAGCTCATTTTCTTAACCAGCAGCAGTATATTTAGAAAAAGAAGAAGAGGGAAAAAAAAAACAGAAAAAAAAAAAAAAACACATTCCCACAGTTTCAAGGGGTAAGTTGAAACGTTCTAGGGCTGGTTCTTTATTTATTTAAAAAAAAAAAAAAAAAAAAAAAAAAAAAAAAAAAAAAAAAAAAAAAACAAAAAAAAAAGCAAAAACATGCGGACTCAGACCTGCAGCCTTGTTTTCACGCTACGGGCATTATGAATAGGTATCAGAATAGTATGTACGCATTTACGCATGCATACATACACTGAGTGGTTCGTTATATACCACGAAGCTATGCACAGGTTCCTACCCGCTAAGTTAGTTTTTTTTTTTTTTTACTTTTCCGAATACCAAGTCAACCGCCATTGAAAAGTCAAACAAAGGCGGCATACGATTTGGTATTCATCTTAAAAATTTTTCTTTACCTGTGTGTATGGAATGAAAAGATAGCGTACCGTGTTGTAATTTGCTTGCTTAAAATCAGGCTTGTTTTCTACCATTCTTTTCCTCCCCCTTCTGCAATACTTGTGATTTTCTTTAAACATGATGTAAATTTACACCGTGCACATGTCACGAAATATACTCTGTAGCTAGTTTCATATATATCCTCGCGATTCTACGTAAATCAGCATAATAACTGATTTGGACTACTCTTAATTGAAATGTTTTATGACACGACGATACATGTAATGTAAGGAGAGAGCAGAGAAAAAAATAACAGATTCTATCTATGCGTTTTTTAAAACTTGGTGACTATTTTATTCTGATACAGCACTCTTTCCATTTTTCAGATGCCTGATACTCGACTTATTCCCGTCTGCTATGATGGGATAATTAAATAAAAACTCACTCAGCTTTCGTCAGAGCTAAACGTCTTCTGTGTATGTACCCATCGTGTTAATTTTTTCAATATAAACTGAAGACGACATGATGAGAAAAGGGCGAGTCACTGCATGTGAACTTATTTCATTTTAGATGATAGATTTTTCTTTGAACTGATATTATTCTCAAAGAGAACCTTCTTCACCTATCTAATTTTAACGTTTGGTAGTTTACTTTCAAAATGACAGAGACGAGGAGACGAGAGGAGAGAGAGAGTGAGAGAGAGAGAGAGAGTGAGAAGAGAGAAGAGAGAGAGACTCTCGAGGGTTCTCTCAGTACAGGTCCCCTTCATGCAGTTATGTGCTAAAACTCTGCTCTGCTCTGTATTTTCTCTCTCTCTCTCTTCTCTCTCTCTCTCTCTCACTCTCTCTCTTCTCTGCTTTTTTTTGTTTTGTTTCTGTTTTTTCGAGGTTTTTCTTCCCCTGTTCTAATTTATAAAGTCTTTAACCCTAAATTGGCCTGTGTGTTGTCTTGCGAAAATGTGATGCCCAGGTTTAGGCCATGGTCAGATCTCGGACCCATGGTCATCTGGGAAAATGGACAATTATTCAGAATGGGGCAATGGCCGTAGGTTGTCCAATGATGGATGTCAATAGGTCCGTTCCATGTATTATTCTAGCATTATGATGTCTTTGATTCATTTTTTGTTTTTAACTTTTATGTACACACTTTTTGAAATAAATCGGTAGAATCACTGTCATTCCTAGAGTGCGCGCGCGTACTTGTGTGTGTGTGTGTGTGTGGTGTGTGTGTGTGTGTGTGTGTGTGTGTGTGTGTGTGTGCACTCGCGTGGCCTACTTGTGTGTGTGTGTCGGTATGTGTATGCGTGCGTGCGTGTGTGTGTGTGTGGTGTGTGTGTGTGTTGTGTGTGTGAGTGGTGTGTGTGTGTGTGGTGTGTGTGTGTGTGTGTGTGTGTGTGTGGCGCGCGCGCGCGAATTTACGTGTTTGAGAATGTCCGTGCGGGCGCGCGCGTGTGTTGTTGTGTGTGTGTGTGTTTGTGTGTGTGTGGTGTGTGTGAAAATCTGAACTTCGTTTTGAAATTGAATAAGCAGAATCTGCTTTTTTTTTTTCTGCCCTATCAAGCCATCTGCAAAATCAAGGTAAGGTAGGGTAATGTTACTTATGGCCCCAGCTGATCGCAGGGGGCCGCCATATCAGGGCTGTCACCGCGTTGAAGTCAACACATGTCATCATTAAAAAAAAAAAAAAAAAAAAATTCATACATCCCTTTAAAACACACCAAAAACACACCGGAAATTTTTGTTTAAAATCTTTCCCTCCATAAAATCTAAGATCAGATGAAAAATCTAAGATCAGATGAAAAATGTTAAACTTTTTTCAGAAATTCAAGACTACATCAGGTGGGACATCTCTGACCAAGGTTTTCATGGAGTCTTCTGTAAAGTGTTTGTCTCAGCACGCTCAACACAAAACGAAGTGAATAGCATGGAAATGACAATGTGATACAAACACATGCGAATGAAATAATATATGGCACAATATCTACACAGTCATGAGTTGGCCGAATGTTCTCAGTCTTTAGGCAAAGTAAGGGTAATTTTGCTGATGTTGAGATTAGTTTCCTTGGGTTCTTCAAGTGGGCGAACCCCGGCATCGCTGATAAGGATACCCCGAGTTCGCGTGCCCAGGGGTTGAGTAGTAACAAGTACATACCAAACTGCCTGTTCAGGGTGATGAAGGCATCCACCTCCACCAACGGCTGTTCACTGGGTTCTCCGTTAGGTTTGAAGAGAGGCGATCGTGGCAGGTGACCGTCGTGGTTCGGTGACCGTTGTGGTTTGGTGACTGTTGTGGTTCGGTGACCGTTGTGGTTGGGTGACCGTCGTGGTTGGGTGACCGTTGTGGTTCGGTGACCGTCGTGGTTCGGTGACCGTCGTGGCTGGTGACCGTCGGCCTGCACCATTGAGCTGTGCTTGTCCTGAGGGATGAGAACCTTCGGGAAGCTTCGACCTATTAAGCGGTTTGCAGGAAACACTCAAAGCATCAGTCCCTGACTTGTGGAGGAATGTGGGTTTACAATGGGCAGTTCAGGTAATTGAACATGAGTCAGAATTGGATGTTGTGCATGAACCACTCGGTACCCAGCTCTTTGTTTGCATACGTAGGGTTGCACTAGTGATTCCATTTGGTGGAAAAAGGCCAAATTAACTAGGGGGATTCATTGGTCGAATCTCACAGTTGTTGGTGCTAGTCGTTGTGATGTGTGTGTGAGTGAGTGAGTGAGTGAGTGTGTGTGTGTGTGTGTGTGTGTGTGTGTGTTTGTGTGTGTGTGTGTGACCAGTGAAACCATGATGAGGGAACCAAAACAATTCGATTTGGTGTAAGTCATTGTGATGTGTGGAGCCAGTAATTCCATTGCTTGAACCAGTTAAACTCGGGCTCTCCTTGTTTGAGAATGGTCATAAGATGCTCGGAAAACCAGGAAAGGCGTGAATCACTAAGGGAAAGAGAACTCATTTCGTCTTGCTGAGGGCTCAAGAAGATACAACGAGATCAAGTCAGGGCCAACAGACTTCACGTGAAGTGAAAGGTTTGCTGTGGCCTCGGTGCCAATGATGGTAGAGAACTGTCTCCTGGGTGGGGACGAAAGACAGTGGAGGTTTGCTGTGGCCTCGGTGCCGATGATGGTAGAGAATTGTCTCCTGGGTGGGGACGAAAGACTGGAGTTCATGCTTAATCATACATTTTTTTTAGTTGTACGACAAAATAAGGCTCTGATCTATCTCTATCTTACTTGTTCGGGTGGGGCACACACACACACACACACACACACACACACACACACACACACACACACAGAGAATTACCGAACGTTCTATTATTTGCAGGTACGTTTTATAAAATGAAAACCATATGGATACGGTTATATCATAACACAAAGTCAGTATTTCATACTATGATAGAGACCTAGATATGGTAATAGTAATCATCATCATCATCATGCTGATGATAACATTAATAAGAATAATATTCAGCCCTCCAATAAAATATTGGGGAAAACAAATTACACACCACACACACACACACACACACACACACACACACACAGAACTCAGATGGTTTACTTCATATAAAGACCATTGCCCCTTTGAGAGAGAGAGAGAGAGAGAGAGAGAGAGAGAGAGAGGAGAGAGAGGTAGTTAGTTAGTTAGTTAGTTTATGGCACTTATATAGAACTCACCTTTCTCATGTCATGCTCTGACACAGACCGCTGGTGCGATGATTTCATCCGGAGAAAAGTGCCGGAGCCAGGTTCTCCTTGGGTCATCTGGGCGGGGTGGGTCTGCCTCTTTTATCTGAACACATCCCTCTCCGTTTGCCTTACATGAACGTGTGCGTGCTAGCTGAAGCGTGGCTGACACTCCATTGTCGACGTCCATATCATAATCAGCAGCTCCTTTAACTTCTAGAACATGCACGTGCAGTTCGTGTATCCCATCTTATGATGGGGTCGAGCTGGAAGTCAGTCAGCTCACCGGCAAAGTGTCACTGTTTGTCTTCGTCATTGTCGCTTGCTTCTTCGTCATTATAATTGGTTGCAGCGAAGAATTCGACCACAAGTGCCCCCAATTCTTCCTGATCTGCAGCTGGTCATCGTTGAACACTGGCCAGAATTTATTAGAAATGCCAGCCTATCTTTGCTGATCGAAGTTTTGCATACGGGTCTTCTCGGAAGAAGTAAGGAGAGTAGCCATTAATTCCCTCTCAACCAATCCCGATATGGGGGGGCGGTGCGTTTGCCCCTTGTTTACTGCATAACGACCTCTTATTGGTCGAAACACTCGACCTCCTGCACGCTCAGTCTATGCATTACTTTTCGAAACATTGCTTCTGATTGGTTTGATTTCAAACAGCAAAATAAAGGCACGGCCTTTCCGACGAGCTCCAACATGCCGGGGCCCGGTTCAGTGCACTTTCGTCGACCACCAAACTCACGATTTTTCGATCGAATAAATTATTACATCGACGCAGGGTGTCCCAGTAGAATGCATTTGAAACGGTTATAAGCCAAGTTTTATATATTTTCAGTACATGAACGCGCGCAAGTAAATGATCAACTTCTGGCGTGAACTCAAAAATCGACTGAATTGACCCTTTGCAACCCTTTTTTGGGCCTGTAGCCGGCCGTTTTGTCCCGACCGACCGTTCTGTCCAACCTCGGACAAAACGGCTAAAACCCGGCTGTTTTTGTCCAACTTTCAATCTTTTGTCGGACAAAAACGGCCTGTTGGACAAAACGGCCAGCTCTAAGTAAAGCGGCCGTTTTGTCCGATATATTTTTTAATTGTTCTCTGCCCAGTTCCACTGGCAAAGAAGTATAAATTCGTCGCGTTTTTGTTGTTTTGTTGTTGTTTGTTTTTTTTTTTTTTCTGTTTGTTTGTTTGGTTTTTTTTTTCTGTCTGTCTCAAGGATATCTTCCGAACGGAAAGTCGGAAGTCGCGTCAAACTTTGTGTGGTGGTGTGGCACAAGAATGGCAAGAGATCCGAACAAGAAGGTCATCACCTTGATGTACGACCTTTGTAGCCAATTAGGGTCAAGGTCAAGGTCGAGGAGATAGCTGGACGCTAAAAATTTGAGGGTGGGGAAATTTTGTTGCAATCATGTATTCTGATGAGGTAACACAAAACAATTCAAATTTTATGTGATGTTGTGCCACCTTAGTTGGAAGATATTCCAAACAAATATTTGAAGGGTTAAGGTCATGTCCTTGGCGAATGACTTTGAAAAACTGAAAAAACCTTTTAGCCATATCTCGAGCACTGGAAAACATAGGATGTTGAAACTTAGCATGGAGGTGATTTGGCTTATGATGCATCCAAATATTGTAAACCGATCAAGGGTCGTGGTCTCTTCAAATTTTTTGTGTGGTGGTGTACCACATGAATGGCAAGAGATCCGAACAACCATATTCAAGGTCAAGGTCATAACCTTTTTTTTCTGTCTGTCCCAAGGATATCTTCCGAACGGAAA
>JADBJO010036810.1:7500-10502 GCA_016801955.1 Conus betulinus | reverse complement strand
CCGCACACAACACACCCCGCCGCAGCACGCACGCCACGCCACCCAAAGATCAGCGTTGTTTTATAGAAAATGAATCAAGAGTAAAACACAACTTGCATGCTCTCACCACACATGTATGCACGCGCGCGTGCACACACGCACTCATATCCAATGCAAATACAACAATAGACATTTGGATCAATTCAAGGAAATCGCCGTTGGTGAGAGTTCATGTATGATGCCATTAGATTAAAAAATAATTGCTCGTATGGAATTGTGATGGGGGTCTTTACTGGGTTGTAAGAACTTTGGTTCTGACTTGGGTCAGAAGTCATGCTCTGATAGGGGGAATGATATAGAGGATAAAACGACTGTATTGGTTGAATATTGTCAGACTTGGAGGAGGGAGGAAAAACTAGTGGGGGGTGGTGACGAGTCTGAGTGTTGTCAAACAAAGTAGGGTGGGGAAGGAGTGGGGACGGGTGATAAGGTTGGGGAGGGTCTGGTATTGTCCTCATAGGTAGAAGGATGGAGAGTGGCCCTTGAATAAAGGGAGTGAGCAGTGGCGCTTGATGTTTGTGGCGTTTTTGGAACGCTTACTTCGAATCAGAGGGGGATAATGGGCCATGGATTCAATGGGTGGATAATTTGTGCCTGAGTCACCATTATTTGTTTGTCGTTGTTGTGAGTAAGTGTTTCTGTCACTGTATGTTGACGGGTTGTTCCGTCTGGGATTGGTAACTCGGGACTGAGGGGGATACAGTACTCGCTTCAGATTCTGTGCTAATTTGGCAGTGCCTACATCACTTGGATGAATAAGATTGTGGTAGAGTGCCGGTTTAGTTTTCCCTGCCAAGGTAACGAAACTGAAATAATTGTCTATGAAATCACATTTCAGCGTTTCACAGGCTCTTCCCATGTTTTGGTTTGTGGGTGAAATGATGGTGTTGATATGGTGTTTACCTCGGGCTGGAATGATTGAGCTCAGGATGAACCTGGCTTTAGGAAACTTCTGACTGGCCAAGTGAATGAGGTCACACCATGTGTCTTTCGTAACTTCACCTGTGGTTCTACAGTCATTCACCCCAACATGTAAAATCAATACTTCCACATCAACATTTGCACGCTGTGTCTGCAGCCAGCCAAATAAATCACGAACAGTCATTCCTGGTACACAGATTTTTGAGGCAGATTGTTGTCGGGGGACTAATCTGTGGGGGTCAATGTCTCTTATCACTGAGTCCCGATGAGGAGGACGGAACAGCGGTCGGAGACAGATCGTGGTAAAGGTGCATCTTGATCACTAGTCCTCTGATTCTGTTGATTCGGTTGATCTGAAACTCCCCTAGTGTTGTCAGTACGAGACACACTGTTCACTGGATCAGGTGCACTGCCTGTTTGCTCACTGAGGGGGGTGAAGAAGTTTGAGGTTGGGACAGCGCGTATTCATAATTGTCAGTGTCACACATCTCTATGGTCAGTGCCTGCTCAAGGGAATGTGCCGCTGGCTGCACAGGCTGGTCACTGCTAGAGGATGAAGAGGTGCGTGGTGGTTCCAGCTTAGCGATGCCCTGCCGTTGAGGCTCAACGTGTGGACCGCTGCCATCGCCAGTCACGATGGACAGAGGCATTGACTGGGGAGACACCATGGAGGGGGGTGCCACACTGCCCGTAGTGTCAACATGAACATGGCGTGTAATGTCACTGATAGTGGGAGCAGAGTGTTCGCTGTCACCGTCGATAAGTGCGCAGGAAGAGGGTATGCTATTAGGGGGTACAGGACATGAGTGTACATCCTCGTACTGTGTGCTGGCGTCATGACGAGGACTGGGTTTCAAACTCTTTAGCTCTGCATTAATGTTACCCAGTTGAGTCTTTAGCGCATGATTGTCTTTCCTCAGTGTATTCACTTGCTTGTCCCAGGTCAGAAAACTTTGCTTCGAGGGATTCGATGAGAGAGTGAAACTGATCTGTCTTTGAGACAAAAATTGCACGAAGTTCATTCTTCGCACTGACTTTGGAATCTTCAATTTGTGAGGTCACGGATACTTTGTGTTCCCCCAGAGACAGCTGCAGGTTATTCACAGTCTCCTGGAGATGCTGGAACTTGCCAATGTAATTCGCCAGTGGAGTTGTTTGCGTGCTGCTCACCTTCTGCTTCGAGCGGACGTACAAGGTTCGTTTTCGGAGCCTTCTGAGGACTCCGGAACATTCCTGCTGGCGTGTGGTTACCGGGGTGGTTGAGGAAAAAAAAACGTCATCACTTCCCTTTGTAGATGTAGAAGGACCATGACTTTTGCTATCTTGCTCTTGAGGCTCGGATTTATCTTCTTGGGATTCATGTCCCTGAGTGCCCAGCTGGCCAGCGTTATATTCAGCACTCACTTCCAGTCATGGTTGGACACAGGAGATAACTGTTTACTGCTCGCTCGAGGAGTGGTAGGATAAAAGCTTCAGCAAACAACTTTTTCTCATGGGTCACATGTAAAGGAGATATTGAGCGTGAATGAATGGATGTGTCCTGGTCAGTGATGGCAAATTTCATGTCAGTGACTGTCATGTCAGGTGCCCTCAGCTGAACACTGTTTGTCACAGCACTCATGAAAGTCACAGGGGTTTTCAAGAGGGATTCTTTCAGTGATGCCAAATCACTGTCCACCATATACTGCTCAACAATATGTCGGATGACTTCACATTCTGACTTATCCCACTTCACACAGTCTTTACCTTGACATAACAGAGTTCCGGAACATTCAGTGGACTTAAAGTACAGGGTTATGGTCACACGTTTGGAAGCAGGTGAAGAAGAGTACAGGCGCATAACGGTTTTAAACCAGTTTTGGTTGTGATTCTGACAGCCATAGATTTGACGAAGGCAGCACATTCTCATGATTATCATGATCAGAGGATTCTAGCTTAATGCCTTTATTCGTTATGGCTGAGTAACGAAAAAGTAGTACATTGCGCCACGCAATCAACTCATTATCGTCACACCAGAATCGTTTTTGGATGCGATCGAGAGT
>JADBJO010036810.1:0-5000 GCA_016801955.1 Conus betulinus | reverse complement strand
TTATTGTGGTGTGACGGGAATGTGGAAGTTGGGGAAGTGGGTGTGTGGGGTAGGGCTGTGGGTAAGAGAACTCTAAAAATGCTCAACCAAAGAGGGAGCGACATAAGTTTTAAAAAAATATGATTAAAAAAGGAGATTAAAACCTACAAATCTGTTTCAAGCAAAGGCTCTCTGTCAGGGGATACACTCTGGGCACGCCACCGGTGTTATATAGTGTGTGTGTGTGCAAGCGTGAGTTCTGCATGTGTTTCACGTGGCCTGTGGTATTTTTACAATTTTGAATTTTTGGGGGTGCGTTCAGGGAGGGTGTGCTAAGGAATGGAGTGTTGACAAAGATTTCCATTTGTGCCTGCAATTGTTTATGATCTCTACTTTTGAATTCAGAGTTGCTAGGTGAGGTTTGCATAATATCAGCCACTTTTCTGTAGAGCATAGGTTGCATTTTTTAGAGATATTATTGTATGGCGTTGCTCTTTTTATAATTTTCCATGATATATTGAAGTCTATTTTTTATCTTTAAGTTTCCAAATGTGTTTACTTAGTTCTGTTTGGTTTTTATATTTTTCATTTTTGAAGGACTGTTTATGGTTTGCATATCTGGTTTTAAAATGGTTTTGCAGTAATCCCTATGTATGTTTCTTTGTCACTATCTGTTGTTACTGTGGCTTGGTATACAATATTATTGTAAAGGCATTTGTTATTCAGTGGGCATTGATCTTTTTTAGTGCAGTTACAAGATGTCCATTTGTTACCCTTTTTGGCTGTGTTGCCTTTAGTTTTGTTAGATGAGTCAATTATGTTTTTGAGGGTTGGGCATACATGAATATGATAGCTTGATGGTGTTTTCATTGAATATTTTAGGTAGTACATGGTCTTTTGGAAATGTTGTTATAAGAATTTAATAATTCTTTTCCTACATTAGTCTTTATTCTTCCATCATATGGGGGATTATACCATATGATCTTCCTTTTCCTGTTTTTCTTATTACTGTTCATGTTATTATCTGGGTTATATTGTAGTGTGTAGTTGTAGCACACCGGTGGCGTGCCCAGAGTGTATCCCCCTGACAAGAGCCTTTGCTTGAAACAGATTTGTAGGTTTTAATCTCCTTTTTAATCATATTTTTTAAAACTTATGTCGCTCCCTCTCTTGTTGAGCATTTTTAGAGTTTTTACTGGCTATTTAATTTATTTGTGATAATCGCTCCCTACGTTGAGCACTATAGCCTGACAGAACGTAAACTTGAAATGGAGAAAATCAACTTTTGGGCAGTCCACCAAAAATATACCGTTTTCTAACCCACAATCTTACTTGAAAAAACTAATAGAGCAAACAGAGAAATTTGTGCGCAATATGAAATGGAAGGCGTTCTTCTTTCTGAACCCTAATGCAAAAAAGTGAAGATAAAAACACATACGGTTTAAGTCATGGAGATCGCCACCTATAATAGAGGAAATGAAACCTTTTGAAGACAATATGAAAAGGCTAATAGCCAACATTGAATTCAGAAAATCACACAACAATTTCCAAACAAAATTAAAAAATGAAATAAAACAAATCCAAAATGACAAAAAAAAAATATTCGTAAAGGGCTGACAAGACAAGCAATTTCTATAAAATGGAACCTAATGAATATTCCCAACTCCTCAACAAAAAACATTCAGAAAAATTACAAAAAAAAAAAAATGATAAAACCACATATGACAGTATTTGTAAAAAAGAAAAAGAAACTTGTGCACCGTATGGATCTAAGTGATAGGATAGAAACAACAGCAATAAAAGAAGCTTTTATAACACTTAAAGATCACAAGCCTAACTTTCCCAACAACCCAACATGTAGATTAATAAACCCATCTAAGTCTGAATTAGGTAAATAAGCAAACAAATTCTGGAAAAAGCTATAGAGGACATAAAAACAAAACACCGATATAACCTTTGGAAAAATAGCTATGAAGTTATCGAATGGTTCAAGGAACTTAATAAACACAGAAAAATACAGTGTTTATCACTTTTGACATAGTGGATTTTTATCCATCTATAGATGAGGAATTGCTTACCAAAGCTTTAAAATTTGCTAACAAATACACAAACATAACAGAGGCTGAGATGGAAATCATCTTCCACACTAAGAAAAACCCTACTCCACAGCAGTATGATACTGGATAAAAAAAAAAAAAAATAGCAAAAATTCAACATTTGATGTCACAATGGGTTCATATGACGGTGCCGAAACATGTGAACTAGTTGGACTATTCATGCTATTTATTTAATATACAGAAAACACTTGGTAAGCAGGTTGGTTTGTACAGAGACGACGGCCTCGCCGCGCTAAACAATAAACCAAAAAACCATTGAAAATAAGAAAAAAGAACTTTGTAAAATCTTCCAAAACCATAACTTAAAAATCACAGTAGAAGCCAACAAGAAGGTAGTAAACTACCTAGACATAACATTAGACCTTAATGACCATGTATACAAACCATATAAAAAAAACCTAAACGACATACCCATCTACGTAGACATCAAAAGTAACCATCCACCTTCTATCCTAAAAACCATACCCAATGGCATAAACAAAAGACTATCTAACCTGTCATGCAACGAGAAAGTATTCAACAGTGCAGCAGTTGAATACCAAGAGGGACTGAAAAAAAAGTGGCTACAACTACACACTACAATATAACCAGATAATAACATGAACAGTAATAAGAAAAACAGGAAAAGGAAGATCATATGGTATAATCCCC
Organism: Conus betulinus; assembly: GCA_016801955.1. Classification (NCBI taxonomy): domain Eukaryota; kingdom Metazoa; phylum Mollusca; class Gastropoda; order Neogastropoda; family Conidae; genus Conus; species Conus betulinus. The sequence goes on along the minus strand of JADBJO010036810.1, from coordinate 2,253 downwards.
CATATGATGGCAAAAACATAATTGACTCATCTAACAAAACTAAAGGCAACACAGCCAAAAAGGGTAACAAAAGACATCTTGTAACTGCACTAAAAAAGATCAATGCCCACTGAATAACAAAATGCCTTTACAATAATATTGTATACCAAGCCACAGTAACAACAGATAGTGACAAAGAAACATACATAGGGATTTACTGCAAACATTTTAAAAACCAGATATGCAAACCATAAACAGTCCTTCAAAAGGCTGAGTATTATGCAAACTCATCTAGTCTGACTCTGCATTCAAAAGGACGCAACCCATCGAATGAGCATAACGATTGCATGGCACAAATGGGCAATCTCTTGTTCACACTCACATTGTCCTTACCACACCCTCCCTGAACGCCCCCCATAAAAATTGTCAAAAGATTGTGTTAAAAGTACCACACGGCACGCTGTGACACAACATAGCACTGTGGCGGAAGAAACCCAACCTATGTGTGTGTCACGTGCACTCACCACCTGTGTGCACAGCAATGATAAACTTATAGTCACAACAACTATAAGACCAGCCTCCGACTGATTTCTTGGCTGTTGTAAACAAGAACTTGCCGCACTAGGATGTGATCATTCACCTGCCATGATGCAGAGAGAGTGAGCCCTGTGTATTGACAAGACAAACAGTAAGTTAACTTGAGATTAATCTGCACCTGATCTATAGAGAGTAAACTAATTTTCGCTGATAGTCAGAGAGAACGAGACTCCACAAGGAAACGAGAAAGAGACTGAATAGAGAGATTACTATACGCTATATATATACACTAGCTATACACCGACCCCTATTAATATATATAGATATAGTTTTCCGGAAAACAAGTTCTCTTGACTCCCAAACCTGCATAGTAGAAGGGGCATATGGATCACCTCCTTGTAGGATATAATGATAAAACAAGTAAAGAAGTCCACATGGCCGTGCCTGGTTCTTCCACTGTATTCATTTTCAAATTTCGGCTTTTCAGCCTTGTTTCAATTTTTCAGGAATCGTGACAGGCAGGCTGGCAGACAGCTGACTGTGCACAGGAATCATGATGAAGGCTGAAAAGCGATAATTTTGGAAAATGAAATAAAGGGGAAGCAACAGGCACATGCATGTGGACTTTGTTCATATATCTATATATAGATTATTATATATATATAGTGTGGTGTGTGGTGTGGTGTGTGGTGTGTGGTGCGTGTGGAGAGAGAGAGTAGCAAGAGAGCGCGTGCGCGTTTCATTCAGCGTAATGTCAGTGTGTTTCTGTGTGTGTGTCAAGCCCCAGATCCAACACCCGGGACGACTTTTGGCGATGGGTGGCAGGAAGGGGTCACTGATATCGTCTGCTGCTGTACCAATGTCAAAAGAGGGGAAACAAATGTAGTAAGTTTTGTCAGCCTGGGTCCATGTTCATTCCTTAAGAGACAGTCCTTACACACACACACACCACACACACACTGGTTGTTAGTTAGTCATTGGCTCCCCCATGGCACATAGGTCTTCAGTGTCACCATTTAGGTGGTTGTCAGAGAATTCACATAGTTCTTCCACATGTCCACCAGTCAGGTATTGCCGAGCAGTCACCATTAATTTTTCACGTGTAACCCTCAGTGTATTGCCAGAGCATCACAAGTTCGTCACGTTCAGCGCAAGTTGTCACCAGTACTGGGCGGCCAAGGATCATACTTAGTACAGGACCTGAGGGAGGTTACCGGCCTTGAAGGGAGGAGAGGGGAGAACTTTGTTATACGGACATTCAGGTGGACTGTCTAGGTCTCTCTCTCTCTCACCCACTCTCTCTACATCTCTCTTGGGAAAGGCGGGTTGCGGGGTATGTGGAGTATTTTCTCCAGTTTGTTTTTATCTATTGAACAAGGGAAAGTCGTTTGAAAACTTCCTCTCATTTTGGTTCTTGTAGTTTTACAACAAAGAAAAAAGCACAACCTGCGCGCGCGCACACACACACACACAACAGCACAAACACACACAACACACGATATATAGCGCGCGCGCATAGCACGTATGCAACGCACGAATGCACGCACGTAAAAAACACACAAACCACACACACACACCACACACAACACACACATGTGTCCAGATTATCTCCTATAATGCGCGCACACGCATTGGCAGGGGCTGAGATGTCAGACAGTAAGGTCATTACTATGAACCTTAAATGGGTCAGTGAAAAAGCATGAGACTAGGTTGAAGACTAGGTGCAAATGGAAAACA
>JADBJO010036809.1:0-10504 GCA_016801955.1 Conus betulinus | reverse complement strand
CAGTGTGGTGGTCGGCGCAGGTTGAAATATGTCACCGCTTCTTTGTTTGTTCTCTGGATTAAAGGCTGGGTGATCTATCTAGATCGATTGGACGTAAATCTCTCTCTCTCTCTCTCCTCTCTTCTCTCTCTCCCCTCGCTCTCTCTCTCTCTCTCAGGCAGCTCCCACCCCCACCTTTATAGCGGCGATTAGGTTCCTATGAGTCATCGGGGGCACATTTGTCGCGGGTTATCGGTGGCCTCCCTTGTGTTTCTTTGAGGAGTGGAAACACAGCATGGTTGTGGTTTTGGCCGATGATACTAACGATTGTGAAGCTGTCTTCCTTATCATCTCTTAACGTGCTCTGTCTCTTCTTTCAAACACCAGACGTTCGCTTCAGCGATCGACTGTCATAAAAGTCTCTCTCTCTCTCTCTCTTCGCTCTCTCTCTCTCTCTCTCTCCTCTCTCTCTCTCTCTCTCTCTCTCTCTCTCTCCAAAACGACTACAATGTTGTACACCATTGGCATTGTACTTGCACAAAGCATTTTTCAGTTCCGAAGCTATATCACTTTATAGAGACTTTAGGCTCTTTTATACTTATTACGCTCAAACAAAGATGCCATGGTACTTTCTTTTCCTTATTTTTTCTTCTTTCCCGTTTTCCATCTTTTTTCTCTTTTACTTTTCTTCGTTTTTTTCCAGATTGCGTTCTCGGATGAATAGTTACCTATGAGGTCTGATCTCTTTCCGCGTATCTCTTGGCTCTCTCTGTTTGTCTTTAGTGATCTCTCTCTCTCTCTCTCTCTCTCTCTCTCTTCCTCTCTCCTCTCTCTCTTCATCTCTCTCTATCGAACGTACTGTGTGTATGTGCTATGCGTGTGTGTGTGTGTATGTTAGAGAGAGAGAAGAGGTAAAACGGTCCAAGGGCCAAACTAAAGCCTTGCGACGCACCAATGAGATCAGCTCTGAAAAAAGAGAATAGTCCTTTCTAGCAGAGGTAGTGCGACCCTGTATACTAAAAATGTATAATCCATAAGAGATAAAAGGGGGAGGGGAGGAAGAAGAGACACGAGAGAGGAAGAGAGAGAGGATAGACGAGAGATGTACAGGGGGAGAGGAGAGAGACAACATATTCGTACATATCTGTTTATGAGTTAGATAATGCACGCGAGTGCCATTTGCTTAGGAAGGTTTATGTTGAGGAGCTAAGGTGAGAGAACAGAGGCGAGGGGGAGGGGGGGGGAGGGGGGGGGGGGGGGGGGGGTGGGGGGGCAGAAAAAAAAGACCAGAGAGATGGTGGTAGAACTTTCGCATTTGTTTTTTAAGAGCAATCATAAAAGAGACAAAATAAACGACAAAAAGTCAGACTGTCATTCAGAGAAAAAAAAGTAAAAAAAAATATAGCAAGGCAGGGATATAAATCCCTGAAATTACATAAGATACAGCCAAAAACGGAACCAACAGGCAACGAAATACACAAACCAATCAAATGGAGGACCCAGAAAAAAAAAAACTGAAAAAAAAAAAAGCACAAGAGACACTAAATAAGATATACACCCCAAAAAAAGGAAGACGGGAGTGAAACGGGACAAAAGAAAGAATGAAAATGCACAACGAAAAGAAAGAGTAGATTACCAACATTCCTGTAAAACACATTTCAAAAAACGCCAGTCTGGTCATGTGCAACTTGTTATCTCTTTCCTTATTACTTTACTCATCCCCCTCCCATCTAACCTTGGCCATGGTTCTCTCCTTAATTCCATCATTTTCTTTCAGTCATTCGCTATTCATTCATTCATTCATTCATTATGCCCCATTCCTTCGTTTCTTCAAAGGTTTTCTTCACTTTATTGCTAACGTTTTCTTTTCCCCACTCATTCTTTTGTGTGCATTTTCTGTCCTGTTCTGTCTTTGGTTGTTATATTCTTTTGTATTTTTTTTTCTTCGTTCTTTTCATTTTCTTTCTGACCCATTTCTGTTTTAAGTCTTCATTTTCGTGTTTCTTTCCTTTTCTATATTTTCTCATCAATTGACGTTTGCTTGCTTCAAGAGTCTGGGGTGTGTTTTTTTTTCAGAGAGAGAGATCCTAACTTTGTTTCTGTCGTCCTTCCTTCCTTCCACCGTTCCTTCCGTCCTTCTTTCCATTGTCCTGTCCTCTTTTATTTCCTCCCACGTTTCAGTCATCATCTGCCCCAACTGACTTGTCCTTGGGGAGGGAGGAGGAGGAGGGGGAAGGAGAAAGTAGGAGGGAGAAGGGGAGGAGAAGGGTCCCCCCCCGGTTGCTGTGGCCCGTGAACTGCGCATCTCTAGAGCCTGAAGGGAAAGGGTAAACCGGGTGGGGTGGTGGGGGGGGGGGGGGGGGGGGGGGGGGGTCAAATTACGAGACGAAAAACATTGACACTGACTGACTGACTGAATCCATTTACTGTCAGATTAACATAGTGTTGTACTGACAAACACACACACACACACACAAACACCACACACACACACACACACACGTACACACACACACACACCACTACACACACGTAGTTACGTGGGGGCGTGCTTCCACACATACAGAACAGGACAGACACAAAACACAGACACTCAGAGACAGAGGAGGAAAGAGAGGGATGAGAGTAAGTAGCAGCAATTAGTTTCCGTGCTGTCAAATCAGCTCAGTTGTCCCGTCCGGTGACTGCAGTTTTTATGGTTTTTGAACATTAACTGGGAACACACAACCACACACCACAAAGAGAGAGAGAGAGGAGGAGAGAGGAGAGAGAGGCAGATCTTTTGGCAGAGACAAGACAGATGAGACAGACAGTAACAGAGTTCCACGTGTTCAGCGTTTCACTCTCCGGTCTCATCTGCCGAAGGACCGGTCATGGCCATACGTCATTAGAACAGAGAGAGGTACTCGAGGCCCCCCCTCCACACCCTATTCTCTTAGAAGTCCATCATCACACAGCTGTTCTCATTAACAACTGTCCATCCATCATCACACACTGTTCCATCATCAACTGACCATCTGTCCATCATCAACTGTTTCTCATTAACAACTGACCCATCAGTCCATCATCACACAGCTGTTCTCATTAACACCTGACCATCATCATCAGTCCATCATCACACAGCTGTTTCCTCATTAACAACTGACCATCACAGTCCATCATCACACAGCTGTTCTCATTAACAACTGACCATCATCATCAGTTCCATCATCACACAGCTGTTCCTCATTAACAACTGACCATCATCAGTCAGTCCATCATCATCACACAGCTGTTCTCATTAACAACTGACCCATCATCACCAGCGTCATCACAAGCTGTTCTCATTAACACTGACCATCAGTCCATCATCACACAGCTGTTCTCATTAACAACTGACCAGTCATCATCACACAGCTGTTCCTCATTAACAACTGACCATCATCACACAGCTGTTCTCATCATCACTGCAGCTGTCCATCATTATCACACAGCTGTTCTCATTAACAACTGACCATCAGTCCATCATCACACAGCTGTTCCTCATAACAACAACTGTTCCATTAGCACTGTCCATCATCACACAGCTGTTCTCATTAACAACTGACCATCATCATCACACACAGCTGTTCTCATTAACAACTGACCATCAGTCCATCATCACACAGCTGTTCATCTCATTAACAACTGACCATCAGTCACATGTTCATCACACACAGCTGTTCTCATTAACAACTGACCATCAGTCCATCATCACACAGCTGTTCTCATTAACAACTGACCATCAGTCCCATCATCACACAGCTGTTTCTCAACATTAACAACTGACCATCATCCATCAGTCCCATCATCACAGCTGTTCTCATTAACACTGACCACTCACCATCAGTTCCATCATCACACAGCTGTTCCATCATTGACCACATCACACAACTGTTCCATCACACAGCATCATCACACAGCTGTTCTCATTAACAACTGACCATCAGTCCATCATCACACAGCTGTTCTCATTAACAACTGACCATCATCACACCGCTGTTCATCATTAACAACTGTTCCTCATTAACAACTCATCAGTCACCATCATCACCACAGCTGTTCCTCATTAACAACTGACCATCAGTCCATCATCACACAGGTGTTCCTCATTAACAAACTGTCCATCATCCATCATCACACAGCTGTTCTCATTAACAACTGTCCATCATCAGTCCACACACAGGTGTTTCTCATTAACAACTGTCATCACACAGCATCTCATCAACACATCATCATCACACAGGTTCCCTCATTAACAACTGACCATTCCACACAGCTGTTCTCAGTCCATCATCACACAGGTGTTTCCTCATTACAACTGACCATCAGTCCATCATCACACAGCTGTTCCTCATTAACAACTGACCATCAGTCCATCATCACACAGCTGTTCTCATTAACAACTGACCATTAGCAGGCAGCAGAGGAAACAACAGCGGCAGTGTTAGTGGCAGCGCCCGACAACAACGAGAGGGGACAGCACTCTAGTTAATACCATTCCCGCTTCGTTACGACCAGCACCTTGTCTGAAGATGGGCAGCGACTACTGAGTTTACAACGACTATTTCCTCAGTAACTCCGATGATACTAACGATTGTGAAGCTGTCTTCTTATCATCTCTTAACGTGCTCTCTCTTCTTTCAAAACACCAGACGTTCGCTTCAGATCGACTGTAAAAACTCTCTCTCTCTCTCTCTCTCTCTCTCTCTCTCTCTCTCTCTCTCTCTCTCTCTCTCTCTCTCTCTCTCTCAAAACGACTACAATGTTGTACACCATTTGGCATTGTACTTGCACAAAGCATTCAGTTCCGAGCTATATCACTTTATAGAGACTTTAGGCTTCTTTTATACTTATTACGCTCAAACAAAGATGCCATGGTACTTTCTTTTCCTTTATTTTTCTTTCTTTCCTTTTTCCATCTTTTTTCTCTTTTACTTTTCTTCGTTTTTTTCCAGATTGCGTTCTCGGATGAATAGTTACCTATGAGTCTGACTCTTTCCGCGTATCTTCTTGGCTCTCTCTGTTTGCATGAGATCAGCTCTGAAAAAGAAATAGTCCTTTCTAGCAGAGGTAGTGCGACCTGTATACTAAAATGTATAATCCATAAGAGATAAAAGGGGGAGGGAGGAAGAGAGAGAGAGAGGAAGAGAGAGAGAGAGAGAGAGAGAGAGAGACAACATATGTACATTGTTTATGAGTTAGATAATGCACGCATGCGCCTTTGCATATGAATGTTTATGTTTGAGGAGCTAAGTGAGAGAGACAGAGGGGGGGGGGGGGGGGGGGGGGGGGGGGGGGGGGCAGAAAAAAAGACAGAGAGATGGTGGTAGACTTTCGATTTTGTTTTTTTAAGAGCATCATAAAAGACAAAATAAACGACAAAAAGTCAGACTGTCATTCAGAGAAAAAAAAAGTAAAAAAATATAGCAAGGCAGGGATATAAATCCTGAAATTACATAAAATACAGCAAAAAACGAACCAACAGCAACAGAAATACACAAACAAATCAAATTGGAACCCAGAAAAAAAAAAAAAAAAAAAAAAAACAGCACAATAAATAAGATATACAAAAAAAAAAGGAAGACGGGATGGAAACGACAAAGAAAGAATGAAATGCACAACGAAAGAAAGAGTAGATTACCAACATTTCCGTAAAACACATTTCACGCCAGTCTGGTCATGTGCAACTTGTATCTCTTTCCTTATTACTTTAATCATCCCCCTCCCATCTAACCTTGCCATGGTTCTCTCCTTAATTCCATCATTTTCTTTCATTCATTCGCTCATTCATTCATTCATTCATTCATTTTATTCCTTCGTTCCTTCAAAGGTTTTCTTCACTTTATTGCTAACGTTTTCTTTTCCCTTTTCTCATTCTTTTGTTGCATTTTCTTTCCTGTTCTGTCTTTGTTTTTATATTCTTTTGTATTTTTTTTCTTCTTTCTTTTCTTTTTCTTTCTGACCCATTTCTGTTTTAAGTCTTCATTTCGTTGTTTCTTTCTTTTCTATATTTTCTCATCATTTGACGTTTGCTTGCTTCAGTGTCTGGGGTGGGTTTTTTTTTTCAGAGAGAGACAGAGAGAGAGAGAGAGACACAGAGAGAGAGAGAGAGATCCTAACTTTGTTTCTGTCGTCCTTCCTTCCTTCCACCGTTTCCTTCCTTCTTTCCTTGTTCCTGTCCTCTTTTATTTCCTCCCACGTTTCAGTCATCATCTGCCCCAACTGACTTGTCTTGGGGAGGGAGGAGGAGGAGGGGAAGGAGAAAGTAGGGGAGGGGGAGGAGGAGGGGAAGGTTTGTCCCCCGGTGCTGTGGCCCGTGAACTGCGCATCTCTAGAGCCTGAAGGGAAAGGGTTTTAAAGGGGGGGGGGGGGGGGGGGGGGGGGGGGGGGGGGGGGTCAATTACGAGACAGAAACATTGACACTGACTGGACTGACTGAATCCATTTACTGTCAGATTAACATAGTGTTGTACTGACAAACACACACACACACACACACACACACACACACACACACACACACACACACACACACACACACACACACACACACACACGTACGTACGTGGGGGCGTGCTTACACACATACAGACACAGACAGACACAAAAAACACAGACACTCAGAGACAGAGAGAGAGAGAGAGAGAGGGTGAGAGTTGCAGAAATTAGTTCCGTGCTGTCAAATCAGCTCCGTTGTCCCGTCCGATGCTGCATTTTTATGGTTGAACATTAACTGGGAACACACACACACACACACAAAGAGAGAGAGAGAGAGAGAGAGAGAGAGAGAGAGAGAGAGAGAGAGAGAGAGAGGCAGAGAGAGAGACAGAGACAGAGACAGAGAGAACAGTAACAGAGTTTCACGTGTTCATCTTCTCACTCTCCCTTCCTCTGCCGCTGGACCTTTCACTGGCCATACTTCATTAGAACAAAACAAGACGTCTCCCCTCCCCCCCCCCCCCCCCTCACACCCTCTTCTCTTAGACGCCCTCGGGCTCTCCTTCCACCCTCCCTCCCTCTTGGATTATCAGCAACCTCATCATTAGCATCAGTCCATCATCACACAGCTGTTCCTCGTTAACAACTGACCATCAGTCCATCATCACACAGCTGTCCTCATGAACAACTGACCATCACCATCAGTCCATCATCACACAGCTGTTCCTCATTAACAAATGACAATCAGTCCATCATCAGTCCATCATCACACAGCTGTCCTCATTAACACAACTGACCATCACCATCAGTCCATCATCACACACAGCTGTTCTCATTAACAACTGACCATCATCAGTCCATCATCACACAGCTGTTCTCATTAACAAACTGACCATCATCATCAGTCCATCATCACACAGCTGTCCATCATTAACAACAGCTGTTCCATCACCTGACCATCAGTCCATCATCACACAGCTGTTCTCATTAACAACTGACCATCATCATCAGTCCATCATCACACAGCTGCTCTCATTACACAACTGACCATCACCATCAGTCCATCATCACACAGCTGTTCCTCATTAACAACTGACCATCATCATCAGTCCATCATGTTCACATTAACAGCTGTTCCTCATTAACAACTGACCATCACATCAGTCCATCATCACACAGCTGTTCTCATTAACAACTGACCATCAGTCCATCATCACACAGCTGTTCTCATTAACAACTGACCATCATCATCAGCTGTTCCATCATCACACAGCTGTCCATCATCACAACAACTGTTCTCATTAACAACACCATAGTCCACAGCTCGTCACACAGGTGTTCTCATTAACACACTGACCATTAGCATCTGTCCATCATCACACAGCTGTTCTCATTAACAACCATGACCATCATCACACAGCTGTTCTCATTAACAACTGACCATCACACCATGTTCACACAGCTGTTCTCATTAACACAACTTCTCATTATCAGTCCATCATCACACAGCTGTTCTCATTAACAACTGACCATCAGTCCATCATCACACAGCTGTTCTCATTAACAACTGACCATCAGTCCATCATCACACAGCTGTTCTCATAAAAACTGACCACTCACACAGCTGTCTCATTAACAACAGACCCATCATCACAGCTGTTCTCATTAACAACTGACCATCATCAGTCCATCATCACACAGCTGTCCTCATTAACAACTGACCATCAACATCAGTCCATTAACAACACACAGCTGTTCTCATTAACAACTGACCATCAGTCCATCATCACACAACTTTTCTCATTAACAACTGACCATCATCACACATCAGTCCATCATCACACAGCTGTTTCTCATTAACATCACTGACCATGTTCCATCAGTCCATCATCACACAGCTGTTCCTCATTAACAACTGACCATCAGTCCATCATCACACAGCTGTGTTCCTCATTAACAACTGACCATCAGTCCATCATCACACAACTTTTCTCATTAACAACTGACCATCAGTCCATCATCAACATCTCATTAACATCATCACACAGGTGTTTCTCATTAACAACTGACCATTAACAACAGTCCATCATCACACAGCTGTTTCCTCATTAACAACTGACCATCAGTCCATCATCACACAGGTGTTCCTCATTAACAACTGACCATCAGTCCATCATCACACAGGTGTTCCTCATTAACAACTGACCATCAGTCCATCATCACACAGGGTGTTCTCATTAACAACTGACCATTAGCAGGCAGCAGAGGAACCAACAGCGACAGTGTTAGTGGGCAGCGCCGACAACAAAGAGGGGGACAGCACTCTAGTTAATACCATTCCCGCTTCGTTACGACCAGCACCTTGTCTGAAGATGGGCAGCGACTACTGCTGTTACAACGACTATTTCCTCAGTAACTGCCATCCAAAATAGCTTATCAAAAAGGAATGACTGGCCGTTATCTGGCTTGATCACAGGGATGTTTTTTGCCAATCAGATGGCGGACATTTTGTAACGTTAGACAAAGCAGGAGATGAGTCAGAGAGACAGGAGCAGGGATTGTTGGTTTGGATGGAATACTGTACAATTCCATTTTTTTAGGAGGACATTGAAACAAAACTGCGCAGGTTTTCACAGCTTATTGTTGCAGTTCGGTCACTATTGTCAGGAGGATGGTTGAACATGAACAGTCACTTTTGCCACATATGGGAGAGAGGCTGATGCTAATCTCCACATAGCCTGTCAGTGATGTCTAGGTAGGCTGGTGCTAATCTCCACATAGCCTATCAGTGATGTCTAGATAGGCTGATGCTAATCTCGACATCAGCCTATCAGTGATGTCTAGATAAGCTGGTGCTTATCTCCACATAGCCTATCAGTGATGTTTAGTTGGCTGTCAGTGACATCAGTACATATATTGGTGTTTATCTACTACCGTAAAACGTCAAAGATTCACTGACACAAACAAGTGTGCAGACACATATATGTGCCAGAGAGAGAGAGAGATGGAGAGAGAGGGCAGACAGGTGGGCAGGGAAAAAGAGATGGGGAGGGGAAGACAGAGGTAGAGATATGAGACAGAGATATCGTCAGAAAGAGGGGGGGGGGGGGGGGATAGAGAGATGGGGAAGACAGAGATATAGATATGGAGACAGAGATATTGTCAGAGAGAGGACAGAGACAGAGACAGGGGAGACAGAGATATAGATATGGAGAAAAGAGATTTTGTCAGAGAGAGAGAGAGAGAGAGAGAGGCAGAGGCAGACAAACTGGCAGAAGATGTACTGACAGAGAGAGAGACAGAGACAGAGAGAGAGAGAGACAGAGAGAGAAAGAGGCAGAGGCAGAGACAGACCAACAGACAGATGTACTGACAGAGAGAGAGAGACAGTGAGAGAGAGAGAGAGAGAGAGAGAGAGAGAGAGAGGTGGTGGTAGACTTTCGATTTGTCTTTTTAAGTGCATCATAAAAGATAAAATCAGACTGTCATCAAGAAAAAAAAAAAGTAAAAAATATTGCAAGGCAAGAATATAATTCCTGAAATTAAATAATACAACAAAAACGAAACAACAGCAATAAAAACGAACAAACAAATCAAATCAAAGCCACACACACAAAAACGAGAAATATAAAAGGGAAAACAGCACAATAAATAAGACATATGAAAAAAAGGAAGACGGAAAAGAAACGAGACAGACAGAATGAAATGCACAACGAAAGAAAGAGCAGATTGCCCACATTTTTTTTTTTTCTGTTTAAACACATTTCACGCTAATTTGTCGCGTAGAGCCTGTATCTCTTTCTTTATTACTTTAATTTATCTCCCTTCCATCTAACTTGACCATCGCTCTGTCCTTCATTCTGTCATTTTCATTCATTCATTTATTCATTCATTCGTTTACTCATTCATAAATTGTTTTCTTCACTTTATTGCTAACTTGACTTTTATCCCGTTCATTCTTTTGCATTTTCTTCCCTCTTCTGTCTTTCTTTTATCTTTCTTTTGTGTTTTTTTTTTCTTTCTTTTCTTTTTTTTTCCTTTCTATTCCTGTTTTAAGTCTTCATTT
>JADBJO010036808.1:7500-10508 GCA_016801955.1 Conus betulinus | reverse complement strand
CCAAAGAGAGGTTCTGTGGAATTACCAGCTTTGATTCAAGTCAGATGGCACAACGGAGATAAGTATATAGAGCTGATAGGTGCATACGGGAGACACCCTACCCCTCCAACCCCTCGCCGCTCCCTCTCCCCCCAAAAGTTTTCCCCACAATGTCTTCGGCTAGTCCATGAATCATACAATTCTTTTTTTACCTTTAACTTCGTTTTGGGAGTGTGATTAGCCGTAGAAAAAAAAAAAGCGTGATCATAAACAATTTCGTTTTTTTTTAAAAAGACATATTTGTCGCCGCGCATGGACAGTTCAGTTTGTTCACAATGAAAACCGACTTGTACTTTTTTTTTTTTTTTTTTTTTTTTTTTTACAGCATTCAGCATAAATCCACCTATCTTTGCCTCATGTTTGAAACATGGACTCCGCCACGCACAACACAGTGGAACTAATGTATGTAAATGGACTGCCTTGGTCACTTGGCGTTGCCGTTTCGCTGTAAATGTCCGCGTAACCCGTCCTCGCTTTTTGTCTTCGGGTTTTACAGGCAGTAAAACCAACGACAGCACTATCTTTGGTAACACCCAAGTGAGTAGAGAGGGGCCACGGGAGGGGGGGGGGGGGGGGGGGAGGAGGGGAGAAGGTATAGCGGGTGGAGGGGAGAGGGGTTGGTGGGATGTCAAAGAGAGACAACTGGTCTTCGCTTTTATTCTTCGTTCACAAGCTTTGTTTTCTCGTTCTTCGTTTTCATTGGTCTGAATGCTGTTTCTCTCGCCTGAAGAAGACCAACGAGGTCGAAACGCGTCGTATTTTGTCTTGTGTTTTGTTTGTCCCTTTCGTCCGGCGGAATAGTATTTGTTCTTTTGAGTTTGTTCTCTTCGTTTACACGTTTTTCATGTCAGTCCAGGCCTCCAAACTTGCTGCTGAGCAGTGTGGAGATTCAGCTGTCTCCCATTTGTCAGGAGAGGGCACATGTCTGCTGCACATGCTCAGGTGTCTGTTCTTCCAGACTGCAGGAGCAAAACGGTGAAGGCGCTGGCGTCTGCTTCTTAAATCTGTAAACCGTTGTGACGGCAGTGTTACACGGCAGTGTTTCCATGTGGAATACACTGTTTAAAAACTTACTTAGACTTAGATGCTCCCGCGTTTTGCGAAAGTCACACAGTCAAGACGCCCCACTGTGCACGGTCCTCAGTCAGTCTGTTGGTGTCACTCCATCCTCTGTCACCGAGTCTGAGGTCTCTCTTTACTGTCTGTCGCCAGCTCATCCTGGGTCGTCCTTTTTTCTCTGGCTGCTGGGGTCCATTTAATGGCCTGGTTTGCAGGTTTTGAAGAGGGTAAGCTTAGTATGTGGAGTGCACCGTCTGCAGACGATAGTTGACACGGAGAAACTGTTGGGACCTCCCCCGTGTGTGTCTGTGTTTGGTAAAAAGTGTGACCATTTGATGCCCAAGATCTTACGTAGGCACTTAGTATCAAAAGCGTCGAGTTTCTTCTCATGGGGAGGTCTGCCAGGTTTCACAGCCATACAGCAGCATTGAAATCACACTGGAGTTACGAAAATTTCAGTTTGATTCCAAGGGAGAAGTTTCTGCTGTCCCTATTTTGTTCGTCTGATTGAATGTTGATGTTGCGTTCCCATTACGACACTTCAGTTCGTGGTCGAGGTCATTGGCGTTGTTGATGGAGCTGCCTAGGTATGTGAAGTTCTCTGCTTCTTCTCACATGTTTCTGGTCGATGAGAACGTGTGTTGGCCCCTGGTGTTTACGGTAAGCATATTTTTAGTCTGTTTGGCACTGATAATGAGGCTGATGTTGCCTGCAATCTTGAAGATATTGCATACAAGCACCTGCAAATCTTGAGTGGTGCTGAAGCAAGAGCGGCAACCGTCACGGATTCGTCCTAACCTGAAAGAATTTTCTACATCGGGCTGCTATGGCCGTGCAGAAAAAACAGTCTAGAGCCGTTTACACACACAGACCGCTATGTTTGCAGTCTCGAGGAGACTCCATGGAGAATTTCTATGTGATGAGCTACTCGGTGTAACACACTGTGTTGGGATTTGCTTGACATTCGACATAAAAACTTTACAGCAGGTGCAATGTGGTTTTCGCGCAGGGATGTTCCACCGGAAGTGTTTTTTTTTAGTTTCCGGTTGTTTCTTTTATTTTTTTCATCGATCCATTTTCAAAAGTTTTGGATACTTTAACTAAATTTGAAAAAAAAAAAAAAACTGGTGAAGTTTCTTTGTTTTTTTCATCGATCCATTTTCAAAAGTTTTGGATACGTTATTAGATTTTTAACAAACTGGTGAAGTTTCTTTTATTTTTTCATGGATCCATTTTCGAAAGTTTTGGAACTTTAAGTAAATTAAAAAAAAACAAAAAAAACTCTTGTTTTTAAAATAAGCAGGCTGAAGATGCGACGGCCTTGTCATCGACCCCTTTGGTCGGTTGAAGGTAAAAAAATAAATAAAAAAAAAAAAACGGACTGAGTGTCTACCAGCGACGTTGTTCATTGCTCCATGGTGCCAGTCCGCAGAAAAGTGTTTCGGCAAAGAAGAAGAGTGCTTCACAGAATCAGAGCAAGGCTGATTCCAAAGCTTGTTTCCTGCACACAGTGTTGGAAAGGAGAGGCTGGAAACTTGGTGCTGCACGCTTGATTCAGCAGAAACTATCGCTTCCCTACTTGCGCGGGAACCGCCGGGGCAGACAGAGACTGTTGTCACTAAAAAGAAAAAAAAAAAACTTGCAGGTATTGCAGACTAAGGATCGTGGGGCGGTGCTAATGTCACCGTTGGCCATCGATCATCATCTGGCTTTTGGAGGCTGTTGACGTTCTGAAGTAGGTCGGGTTACAAGAGATGCGTCTTAGGAATCCTTGGGGGGTGGGGGTAGCGGGGCCCTTTCTGTCTTGAGGTGCCTGTGTGTGTGTGTGTGTGTGTGTGTGTGTGTGTATTTGTCTTTGTTCTGTGTGTGTGTGTGCGTGTGTGTGTGTGTGGTGTGTGGTGTGTGTGTGT
>JADBJO010036808.1:0-2500 GCA_016801955.1 Conus betulinus | reverse complement strand
CTGCCCCCCACCCCCACCCCTACCCTGGTGTTTGACTGATAGGGCTGCGCCCCACCCCCACCCTGGTATTTGACTGATAGGGCTGCGCCCCACCCCCACCCTGGTATTTGGCTGATAGGGCTGCCCCCCACCCCACCCTGGTATTTGGCTGATAGGGCTGCCCCCCACCCCCCACCCCTGGTATTTGACTGATAGGGCTGCGCCCCCCACCCCCACCCCACCCTGGTATTTGACTGATAGGGCTGCCCCCCCACCCCCACCCCACCCTGGGTATTTGACTGATAGGGCTGCCCCCCACCCCACCCCACCCTGGTATTTGACTGATAGGGCTGCCCCCCACCCCCACCCCACCCTGGTGTTTAACTGATAGGGCTACCCCCACCCCTACCCCCACACCTACCCATTGAGAGTATGCTGGGGACTACCATGATTGAAGCAATAGCACATCACTTCGTCGTCGTCGTCGTCGTCGTCGTCGTCGTCGTCGACTGACGGAATAGTCCGGTGATGTCGGATGCTGAACACTCTTCGTTGCGGGGACCGTAAACAGCCTGACTGTTCGACTGAGGAGGCACACCTTCGTGGACAGTGGGGGCACTGGAACGATGCTGAAGGGGATGTGGAGCTTGATACCCTTTCTGTGTTCCTTGCCACAAGAGATCCGCTTCCTCTGACTGTTCACAAAGGAAATGAAGGCATGTATCAAGGCTTGTTCTCAAAGGAAATGAAGGCATGGATCAAGGCTTGCTTTCTGACTGTTCTCAAAGGGATGAACACATGTGTCAAGGCTTGCTTTCTGACTTCTCAAAAGGGAATGACACATGTGTCAATGCTTGCTTTCTGACTGTTCTCAAAGGAAATGAACACATGTGTCAAGGCTTGTCGCTCATTCTGCTCACAGCACAGGCCAACATTCCGGCAGGAGAAAGATCGCCATGCTCTGGGCTTTCTTTGATACAGCGGCGGTTCGATGCATTAGAGATAAGAGAAACGAAGACACTCCATTCAGGAAGCCTAACTCTCATCCTAACCAAACCCTAACCTGATCTAACCCTAGCCGTAATCTGAATCCAAACCTTAACTTTAAAAAAAAGTCCTTGATAAAATCGTGTTTGCGTTGTGGGCACTGCGAAGATGTTTTCTCTTTTCGCTACCACTAAAGGAAAGACCGCCCGCCTTTGACTCGGTCCTTGTGTGTTAGTATTGTGGGGACAGCGGAGTTGTCTTTTTCCTTTCACACCAGTAAAGGGAAGACCGCCCACCTTTTGACTGGGTCCTTGTGTGTTAGTATTGTGGAGACAGCGGAGTTGTCTTTTTCCTTTCACCACCAGTAAAGGAAAGACCGCCCGCCTTTTGACTCGGTCCTTGTGAGTTAGTATTGTGGGGACAGCGGAGTTGTCTTTTTCCTTTCGCCGCCAGTAAAGGAAAGACCGTCCACCGTTCAATACGTCCATGTTTGTTTGTGTTGTAGGGACAGCGAAGCTGTCTTCTCTTTTTCATCACCAATAACAGAAAGATTACCACCTCTTCCTCCCTTCGTCGTGGCGAAAACGGCAAGAGGTCTGTTACAGCAGAGGAACGGACGATGGAGAATGTGGCGCGCGAGAGTAAAAGAAAACGCCCACAAATTTTACGGACCGCTGCCGACCCGTGCGCACTAAATGTCCAAAGAACGGCTTTGCTCTGAGTTAGTTGGAATTTGCTTATTTTTCTTCTTCTTCTTCTTCTTCTTCTTCTTCTTCTTCTTCTTCATTCACTCAGACAGGAACCCCAGAGGCGCTGACGAAGGCTGCTGTACAGCGGAGGCCCTCCAGTGATCCATAAAGCTTTCCCTCATCGGTGTGATGGCAGGCCAGGTCTCTGCCCTTAGCTTTTCATGTGTGGGACAGTCCTGCAGGAAGTGTTCCACTGTCATTGGGGCTGCACCGCGCATGGGTAACTTGAAGACTCGCCAATGTGAATTTTTGTGAACATCTGAAGGTTTTCGAGCGAAGTTGCCTCACAAAGTGTTCCCTTCAATAGCCTCCTTCAAACATCTAGCCGCAAACAGCCTCGGAAGTCGCTCTGTCTGGGACCACCACCAGCCTTGGCGAAAGCCGCACCCACAAAGTGGTGCTAAACTTGCGCATCAGAGAAAGAGAGCCACAGCAAGAAGATGAGGCGAATGGCCCATCACTAGCCAATCGCGACCCACACTCATCGATTCATACATACTGAGGATTGAAGTCACTGGTCATCTTCGAAACGAAAGGCCCGTCCGTACGAATCAACAAAAGACAAAACAAGCACAGGACACTATGTCCTGTGATTTGTTTGTTCATGTCCTTGGCAGGTAGCCAATCCCCTCTCATTTCTACTTTTTTTCTCTGGAGAGAACGTGGGGGGGTGGAAATAAAAAAGGGCTGGGAATAGAAGAAGAGTGGTTAGGGAACTACCCAACAAAGACAAACAACGAAAAACATCCACATTGCTATGCAAAATGTCGACAGAAAAAAAAATA
>JADBJO010036807.1:0-10509 GCA_016801955.1 Conus betulinus | reverse complement strand
GCCCCAAGAAATTATAAAATAAGAACAAGACGAAAGCGAGAAAAGCAAAGGCTAAGTTTCACAGTCATAACTTAATCAGTTCTTTGCGGTGTGATGGAAAACCACTTTGTTCTTCGATGCTGGGAATTAAGGTTAAAGTGTTGTCTTTGCTGGCGGGAAGGTCAAAGAAAGAAACTCTTTCCAAGTAATTTTAGCTAGTCTGTTATATAAAATATTTGGTCTCCATACAGCATCAAGAGTTACGTCTTGATTGATTAAAGTTGCAGACGGCTGGCAAATTTCGCTCTGTTTCTGCAGTGCTCTTTTGGTGTCTTCTCTCCACCTGTGCCAGGTCCGCTCTCAAACAACCAGGGCCAGAGGGACGAAGTTCAAACGCCCCTCTTGCGCCGCAAGCTTCAGAATATAAGCGATCGCTCGCGTTCTTCGTTTTTCCTTGTCCTGAATGTTGTTTATCTTGCCGGCGGATGCTGAAGGAAGAACTAGAGGTCGAAAAAAACGAGTCGGGTTTGGGTGTGTGTTGTGTGTGTTGTGTGTGTGCTGTATGTGTGTGTGTTGTGTGTGTTGTTGTGTGTTGTGGGTTGGTTTGTCAATGTTAACTGGCCGGATTTCCTTTTAAATTGCATTTAACGTTTGTTCACAGTTTACGCCGCGGTCCCATTTGAACCTGACCAGTTTCTAATAAAAACGGTTTGTTGGTTGCCATGTTGGTAATTCTCTCTATGATCTCTATCTCGCTCTTCTCTGTATGTGTGTGTGGTGGTGGTGTGTTGTGTTGTGTGTGTGTGAGAGAGAGAGGAGAGAGGAGAGAGGAGAGAAAGAGAGAGAGGGAGGAGGAGAGAGAGAGAGAGGGAGATGAGACGGAGAGAGAGAAAGATCATAAAAACAAATCCAATTCGTAAATCCACTTAACATTAAATCCTATTTGCTCTCCCTTTACATTTGGTTGTTTGTCTGGCAATATCCATGTCTAAAGTTGTCTGTCCCCCGCCTCCCTGTCCCCCGCCCTCTGTCACGCCTCGTCTGTCTCGCTCTTCTCTCTCTCTCTCTCGCTCTCTCTCTCTTCTCTCTCTCCCCCTCTCTTACATTCGACCTCCTACGCCTCTCCGTTCAGTTGTCCCTCCGCCTCTTAAAAGGACAATCGTTGTCAAACTGTTCCGTCCCACACCCGCTCAGGGGGTGGGTAAAGTGTACCAAAAATCCGATCGGCGTTGCCTGGCGGATTGGAATGCGTGGAAGGGACCACCAGTGCATCTGTCCTTAACGGCACCCAACAAGGCAACGGGGAAATCGAATGCCGTCGATGAAAAAAGCGAGTTAATCTGACGCAGGGTAACAGAGACGAGGAATAACTAACATGGAGGGGAGAGAGAGGAGAGAGGGGGGAGGGGGGCGAAAAAGGCGGTCGAAGTGGGGCGGATGGTGGATGGCACCGAGCGATTGGTACCGGAGAGGCGTCAGGATGGCCAAAGGAGGGGTGGGAGAATGGGGGGGGGGGGGGTGGTGACGAGTGAGGGAATGGGGGGCGGTGGGGGGGGGGGGGGGGGGGGGAGGGGATGGGGGACGGCGAAAAATAAGGGGGAGGGGGGGGGGGGGAAGCGAAAGTTAGTGAAGATTAGGGAGGGGAGAAGGGAGGGGGTGAATTGGAGATGGCAGGAAGGGAGGGTAGTGGGTGGTGGTAGTAATTCGTCTGGTGCCTCACAGTCATTGTGCCATCGACCCCCATGATAGGTTTGTCCAGTGTTGCAAAAGCCTTTAGACTAGCATGCTCACGAACAGGGACATTTTTAAGCGCAAAATGTATTGATGGTAAGGATCTAGTCACGTCACAAAGTTTGTAGCCCAGCCGGCGACGGAGGCCAAATCACTGGCTCACAGGCAAGCTGCGAAACTGATCGCTTCGTCACAAAGCCAGCGGGTAAGACGGCGCGCTGTGTGTTTTGAATAGCCCTCTTGGATTCTCTCTTGAGGGCACATAAGACCGTATGGCGAAAAGCTTGGCTGTTCTGGAATGGCACTGTCTTCGTCTGTCCGTGGGCAGGGGTGGTTGGATCTCTGGGGTGTGCTCAACAGCTGGAGGGCGGTTTTTTTTTGTTTGTGTTTTGTTTTTTTTTTTTTTATTTATTTTTTTTTTTGCTGGTGGGCTCTGCAGTCATGAAATACGGGCTGGTACGCCCATGAGGATGCTACTTTAAGGCTGTTATGAGTTGCATCCTGTAGTCCGATTTACCTCTGTTCAGGAGCAGTTATGTCCATTGATATCTTAATGGAGTGTCCTGCGCGTGCCTGTACCATCGTCAACACAGCGCAGGCCTCCAAGGGTGGTGCAGGACTGCTCTAAAGGCAGGTGAAGACAGTGCTTCTCCGGGTCCTCCACCCAACACGTTCGGGTGGGTTTCTTTTTTTTTTTTTTTTTTCCTTCTTGAAGAGCCCACAATAGGCATTCCGTGTTTGCAGTCAAAGGGAGGCCACGGCGCCAAAATTGTGGGGTTTTACAATAGCGTTTACTTTTGAGTCACCTTCTCTTTTTGTGTGCCTTGTGTGGTGTGTGTGTGTGTGTGTGTGTGTGTGTGTGTGCGCGCGCGCGCGCGCGCGCACGCGCGTGTGGTAATTGAATATTAAAAGGTTACGAAAAAAAAAATGGCATCACATCAGGAAACTGAAGTTTAAAAAAAAAAAAACAACCCATAAACGCAAGTATGAAAAAATGAAAGACATATTGAAGAAAGAAGCTATTAAAGAAAGAACGAAAGAAGAAATTACTAAAGAAAGAAAAGAGAAAAGAAACGGAAAACTACGAAAAATGATGTCATAAATAAGCAAAAAAAAAAAAAAAAAAAAAAAAGGAATGGGGAGAGAGAAAAAAAACACAGAAAAGGAAAAGCCATAAATTAGAAGAAAAAAAAGGAAGAAAAAAGATATAGTAAAGGGAATGATAAAAACACAAACACGAAAGGAGAGAGAATGAAAGAAGAAGAAGAAAAGAAACCTTTGTCCATGCATTTCTGTAGTGTGCCGTTATTTTCGGGCCGAACTTGGTCAACGATGTTTATGAACATGATGGAAACACTTGTTCTCTTGTACGTTCCACTAGTCCATCCACCCCACCCCATCCCACCCCACCCACTCTCTGTCTTCTCTCGCTCTCTTGTCTGTGTGTGTGTGTGTGTGTGTGTGTGTGTGTGTGTGTGTTAATTATTGAGTCTTCCTATTTTGCTCGCCTAGTGCTTCGTTTACCTTAAGCTGTATAACATAAACTTTTTTTTTTTTCAAAACTGTGCTCCTTATTTATTTCTCCATGTTAAATGTAAATGAAATAATACACTTTTTTTCAAAAAAAAAAAGAAGAAGAAGAAGAATACTGTAGTAGCACACCTAGAAAAGAAAAGAAAAACGAACGGGTTAAGGAATTACTAAAGAAAAAAAAAAAAAACCACAACAACAGAGTAACAGAAGTTAAGAAAAAAAAAAAAAAAAAAAAAAAAAGCAGGGTGCAGGATATAGTGTAGGGTATACAGTGAGCTAGCGCAGGGCGTGCGTCCCTGTCACAGTTGGACGTTCGTTTGATGCTTCTCTCATGTTGTTTCCTGTTTGCAGACGACTTCTTGTGCGAACTCTCTGCCGATCCCCATCTCCATGCTTTCACAGGGGGGTCGCGCGAGATGTGGATCTACCGTGCCGCTACCGCCTGACCAGGTCCGTCAGTCTGTCTGTCTGTCGTCTCTCTCTCTCTCTCTCTCTCTCTCTCTCTCTCTCTCTACCATATAGAAGTTGTCTGTGGCCCAGTTTTTTGTTTGTTTGGTTGTTTTTTTTTGTTTGTTTTTTTTTACACACGCAGTTTTTTTGCGCAGATAATGTATATCAAAGAGGACCAGCCCTTTTTCACGTTCCATGTGACGCAGGTATCCGTTTTACAGTTGTGTCATTGATGTTTTGACGTCAAAACTATGTGGTCTGTAACAAATCCTCATTGATCTCTTTTGAACGTTTCATTCTGGAAGATACAATTTCGTCACAAGAAGGAAAAAGACAGATTCTGAAGCTGCCATTTGGACCCACAGAAGCATGATCTTCAAATGCCAAGCCAGCCAAGGGGGTAACAATCCTACACCACCTTGGAAGCCTGTGCAGTGTAGGCACAGGGTGCAGACACGTATAGCGCATTCCGTTAAAAATGACAAGGGAAATAACTGCTTCCAGGCCGATGCCTTGGTGTGATGCCACTGAAAACGACACAATAGAACCTCCTTGGAAGCGTCCCCATGGACATACCAGCCTGTGATTATGACAGCAGAGTCCATCGGCACAAGGCGCTACCACCAAGCAAACTGTTGTGCGTATCCACAGCCCCGCTCGCTGCTTTTCTGCGACAGGTAAACCAGTCTACCTATAGACCCAGCCAAACGTTGCCACACATGGTCTTATGTGCCCTTGGAAGAGGATCGTGCACTGCCGTCTTTACCACAGTCAACCGGACTTGTCTATCTGTCAGAGTCAGCTGAAACGCAGACAAAAGGAAAAAGCATACAGCTGTAGATGCCACTGGGACCCGGAGAAGTCTATCCTCAACTGCTGAACCAGCCGGGAACAATCTTCCACCCCTGTGGAAGCTAGCGCTGTGTTGACATAGGACACAGGCTCGCAAGGGATATAACTGCTTCCCTAGCAGGTGCCATTGTGTAATGACTTCTGACATGACACAAAAGAACCTGCATGGAAAACATCACCATGGATGAAGCAGCCTGTGTTTCGTGACTGCAGGGCCCACGGCAAAAGACGCCACCACCAAGCAGCTCTGCTGTGCGCATCTGGAGCCCTCCTCTCTTAGGTTCCACTGACAGGTGGAGCCAGTACAAGTCCAGCTTTTGCCACACTGCCTTCCGTTCTTCTGATGAAAAAACCCAGGCTGCAGTCTTTCACGCTGTCATGGAGACTTTTCTTACGGTCAATGGGTCTTTCCTTACTGTCAAATAGGCCTACCTAGATAAAGCAAACAACAACCAACAACAACAACAACAAATGCTAGTAGGACCCAGAGAAGTAGTACTGTCCTGAACTGCTGAACTAGCTGTCCGGAAGCAATCATGCACCACCCTTGGATCTGCACTGTGCTGATATAAGGTGCAGGCATGCACGTGGCATTCCTTTAAGACGTCAAGGGATATACTACTTCCCGGTAGGTGCCATTGTATGATGGCGTGTGGAGGCGACACAAGGAGAACCGCTACGGACGCGTCCTCATGGGTGTACCAGCCGTGAATTGATAACACACGAAACATTCACCATTGTGGGTTATAGCAGTAATTCCATGCTGATGGGGGAAGTAGGATATACATTCCAGTTAGAGAGAGTGATTAAGATATTAGGTACTCGTCGTCTTAGTGAAATAGATTTCAAGATGTTTTTTACTGTTGAGAAGGGTTTACCTCGTCTAATACTTCGGGCATTAATGTGGGGTACAGGTGGGCAATCTCAGGATGCGTATTGTATTGTTCTGCTGACCTGCTCCTGGACAGCCTGTCAGTCAGACGGGCATCAAAGACATGGTAGGGTAGCTTAACAAACAAAAAGCAGAACTAAAGCCTCCCCGTTCACTCATCACTATAGGCTGTAGGGCTGATCACAACAAAAGTCGTCAAACTCATAACACAAAGTGTGTGGCAGAGAGAGGAACGTTTATCTCACCTACTATGAGATCCTGTCATCAGCCCAGATGAAGAGTAAAATGGAACTGAGTTCTAAGTCCTGAAACTATGCATTGCTTGTATTATGTCATATTTTCGACAGTATAGCTTTATGCTAATAGTTGGTAGAATCTGAATAAGATGAGGAATGAGAGTTCTGTTTTAAACTATTTGCTTTGTGCCACTAATTGAAAAAAAATAGAATGATTGATGAATGCTATGTTTAAACAGCATAACGTATTGTCAGTACTCGATACCATGTGTTAAGATGACCATGAATACTACATTCTTATGACAGGTTAACTTATACCTACACTAGATAAAAATCTGTTTAGGTGATTTGTGAATACAGCTGATTGCCTTAATGTCTGTAGTTGATGACTCTTATCAATATGACGTCGGCCAAGTACTTTCTGAGATATTCCATAAAGAGAAAAACCCTTTTGGGGCCGTTATAGCCATTAGCAACGGCTGTTCTGGTAAAGTTAAACATGGAGCATAATCCGTCACCAATAATGAGCATACCTACAAATTTTCAGAAAGATCGGCCCAGAAGTTTTGTCTGGAGCGAGTGGAACACATTTGACCACGGACAGACACACAGACAGACACACAGACGGACACACAGACAGACAGACACACAGACAGCATTTCTTCGTTCCCATTATAAAGTACCTACCCTCTCCCTGTTCTGTAAGAACTGGGAGCACCAAAAACCAAAAGCTTCCAAGCGCGCGACTGATCAGCCTGCCTATGGGACTGGTGGACCAGTCACCAGAGGCCGGAGAGAGATCCACACCTCTCTCAACTAAAAAGTTAAAGTATCAAAGAGCCGCCTGGGACACCAGCTCAAGCCATCAAAATGTTATCTCCCTTTCTGATGAGATGAAGGGAGGCAAAGCCAGCCTAAGCAAGGACAGTCTGGTTCAATAGGAGTTTTACCAGTTGTGTATTTTGCTCTTGTATACACAAAGAGAGTCGGTGTGTGAGAGTGCACTTGTGTCAGTTATTTTTTGGCTCATAATCACATTTCAGGTTGGGAACTTATTTCTGTATGTCACTCAGAACACAAACACTCATAAATGCATGAACTGAAGGTGAAACGCCCTTGTGCCATTCTTAGAGTATTTTGTCCGTCCTGAGAAAAATAAAGATTTCTTTCTATGACTAGTACCGGAAAGTTTCCCTCCACCATTAGAGAGAGAGAGAGAAGAGAGAGAAGAGAGAGAGAGAGAGAGAGAGAGAGAGAGAGGAGAGAGGAAGGAAATTTTTAATATGCAAACTACTCTTTAATTCTAGAAAAAAAAAAAAACCACTCGGAGTCCTTCCCCTAGAGGACCAGCCCTGCCACCCCTACTGGTCACACAGTCCACGAGTGTAAAGCGCGCTTACTACGGCGCCTCCCTTCCTACTCCCACCCTCACCTGTCCACCCAACCCCCTCCCTCCCCTTCTTTTTCTTCTTCTGAGTATATCTTTCATTTACCTTTTTTTTTTTTCCTTAAATGATATTGTCTTGGGCAAATTCCTTCTCATACCGTCGGTATTTCACGTGTGTTGAAGTGCATGATTGTACGGGAGAGAGTATGAGGAAGGACCTCTGTTTACCTCTATCGAGTTGGTATGAATACTTACCAAATACCGCTGTGTTTCAATAGAATAAGACTCTTTCAGGAAGGCAGCCCCTAGAACCATCATGCCCTGTGTAATGTCCGTGTCGTTCACTCCCTGCCTACCACTCACGCTTTTGCAGGTTCGTGACAGACCATCGAACGGCGGCGACCCCGCACGCGTTTTGCGCGGTGGAGGTGTACGCCACCAACGAGCTGAACATGGGCTACTACTACGTGCGCAGTGTCCACGTCTCCTGGGAATCACGGACAGTGGGCAGCAAGCGCACAGTCAGTTCGAAGTGCGAAAGTTTGGCATCACCGAGGACAAGCTCTTTAAAGTAAGAGGGGTGTGGGGGGAGGCTGGGGGGGGGGGGGGGGTCCTTTGTGCATCGTGTGACGGCTTGGTTTTTGTTTCGGTTCGGGTTGATTCGTTGTTTCGGTCATATTGGTTGGTTGGCTCAGAATTAGGGATAATTTGGTTTCAGGGGCAGTGAAGAAAGGATGTTGTGGGGGGGGGGGGGATAAGGACGGAGATGGACGGTGTGTGGTGTGTGGGGGGGGGGGGGGGGGGGGGGGGTGGGTGGGGCTACTTCGGCTCGTCGAGATATGTTTGGCATGGGTTATTTCGTTTCACATTATTTGGTTTGGTTTGGTTGTCGATTTGGGCATATTTAGTTTTGGCTGCTTTGATAGGTGAAAAGTTCGTGTGGTGGTGTGCGGGTTAATGTCTTGTAATTGTTGTCGTTTGTTTCATATCCTTTGGTTTCCTTTGGTGTGGTGGGCTTTTGAATGGATCTTTGGGTGTGATGATTATGTGGTATGGAATGGTACGGCTTGGTTTTGGGTCGGCTTGGTTGGTATCAGCGGGGGTGTCCGAGGGAATGCGGGGAATTTTTTCATGACAGCTTCATCGCCTTCGAGAAGTGCTGCGTTTGCAACTTCCTTTTCTTCTTTTGTATCCTTTTCTTTATCTCTCTCTCTCTCTTTTTTTTTTTTTTTTTGTGGGGGGGGTCCTCTTCTGTCATCTACTAATGTTTTATGCCTCTGTGGGTCAGTCCTTGCCTTTGCTCTGCCTCTGTGGGTTCAGTCCCTTGCCTGTGTTCTGTCTCTGTGGGTCATCCCCTTGCCTTTGTTCTGTCTATGTGGGTTCATTCCCTTGCCTTTGTTCTGTCTATGTGGGTCATTCCCTTGACCTTTGTCTGTCTATGTGGGGTCATTCACTTGCCTTTGTTCTGTCTATGTGGGTCCATTCCCTTGCCTGTGTTCTGTCTCTGTGGGTCATCCCCTGGTTTAGTTCTTGTCTCTCGGGGTCAGTCCCTGCATTGGTTCTGTCTCTCTGTGGGGTCAGTCCCTGCCTTTGTCCCATGTCTCTGTGGGTCAGTTCCCTGCCTTTGTTCGGTTATAGTCTCTGTGAGTCAGTCCCTTGTATCTTTGTTCTGTCTCTGTGGGTCAGTCCCTTGTCTTTGTTCTGCCTCTGTGGGTCAGTCCCTTGCCTTGTCTGCCTCTGGGGGTCATTTCCCTTGCCATTGTTCTGCCTCTGTTGGTTCAGTCACCTCTCTTAGTTCTGCCTCTGTGGGTCATTCCCTTGCCTTGTTCTGCCTCTGTGGGTCATTAACTTGCCGTTTCTGTCTCTGAGGGTCAGTCCCTGTCTTTGTTCTGTCTCTGTGGGTCAGTCCCTTGCCTTTGTTCTGCCTTTGTGGGTCAGTCCATTGTCTTGTTCTCCCTCTGTGGGTCATTCCCTGTCTTTGTTCTGGGGACTTTAGACGCTTTTTACAGTGACAACTTTATGATGTGTCAGGTTGGTTTCAAAACTGGGGTGACTCGGACAGAAATGAAACACAAAAACAAAAATAGAATTCCTGAGCCTTCAAGCGAAGAAAACTAACAAAGTACAGAACAGACTCGACGCGCTTCGACCATCGGTGTCTTCTTCAGGCGGGAAAAAAAAAAAACAAATCCAAAACAATGGAGACAGCAGGCGAACAGATCAGAATGAATGACTTGTTTGTTTTGGTTGCTCTGGCATGTCGGAACGTCGGGCGAGTCTTTTTTTTTTATTATGTGTTTCTTGCTACGATTGGCAGAGCAGTAATTACAGTAATTCTACTATTTCGTTTTTGTGACATAATAATTTTTCTATTAATTAAGATGGAAAGTCTGCCTTTTGCGTTGGTTTGGTTGGTTTAATTTGGCATGTTTCGTGTGGGTGTAGTCTAGGTTTGGTGTTATTTGTTTGGTTGTTTTGTGTTTGTGTGATTGATTTTGGGAGTCTTGGGTTTTTGCCCCAGTGGAATGGGATGAATGGGGGTGCTGATTTTGCTTGATGCTGGTGGTAGTGTGCGTCGTTTTGGTGTGTTGTGTGCGAGGTGGGATGGTGCGTTTCTTTAAATGCTATACATTCATTCAGTTCATGCGCGCGCGCGGCGTTCGCACACACACCACACACACACACACACACACACACCACACACACAGATAGATAGATGATAGATCGATAGATATACGTAATACATACAACACACATACATACATACATACATACCATAACATACATACATACATACTACATACATACATAAATACATACGTGGTGCTGTGTCTGAAAGAGGTTAACATGTTTTCATCTGATTTAGAATTTTACAGCGGAGTAGACTTTTAACAAAATTTCGAGTGTGTGTGTTTTTAGATGTCTTTTAAAGGGTTCTGTGACCGTGAAGGACTTGTGAGGGGACTTCAATGCGGGGTGACAGCCCTGATATGGCCCTTTGCCAGTCGGCTGGGGCTATAAGAAACCATTACTTACACTCTGTGTGTGTGTGGTGTGTTGTGGGTGGGTGTGTGTGTGCGTGGTGTGTTATGTGTGTGTGTGTGTGTGTGTGTGTGTGTGTCTGTGTGTGTGTGGGGTTCTCAGTCATACCTCCGCAGTTTTACACCAACTTGCGGAAAGAACGCGGGCCTGTGGGGGCTTCAGCTTGCACGAGGTGATCAACGAGGTGGACGGTATACCCAACGTTTTGAGGACCCGAAACAAATTCGCCGTGCCTGTTGGGTACCCCAGTGCGCCACCCGGATCAAAGTAGTACTCGCGCGTACAACCGCCAATAAACATCGCAAAACACTTGCTGCCCGGCCCTCACCATCATGGCGCCGAAAACGTTTCAGGTTAGCAAAAAACAAGTAGGGTAAATCTTGATCCCACAAGGAAAACATAACTCT
>JADBJO010036806.1:0-7500 GCA_016801955.1 Conus betulinus | reverse complement strand
AACAGCAAAAAAAAAAAAAATAAAAAGGTATGTATTGAATACGAAAGTCACACAGTCTTGCTATAGTTGGTTTTTAGGTTCCAATGTCCAATTTTGTGTATTGGCAAAAGAATATGTGTATCAATGCAAAAAAATGGAATAATGGAAAACAAACACAAATCCGGTAGTGGCAACATTTCGTCAATTACATTGAAACAGAATTACAAAAATAGAAAAAATACCGTAGGTCAAATAAATTTTCGATCTACCGATTTTAAGGTCAAATGGGATGCATTGTATGAAAATATTAACGCATGGGCACATAGTTTAATTTGTTATGTTCTTTCTCCGTGTGTTGGACTGTTTACTGATGCTTACAATATTGCACCTGTGCATCGTTCATCTAGTTACTATAAAATTCTGCTATGGTCACTGGAAACACACTATCCAGACAACATGATATGCAAATGGTTGAAAGAGGTCCTGTGTGTACAACTTGTAATAAATCCATTAGTTCAGACCGAAACAAATCCGTTAAGTTCTCGTTTTTCCTCAATCCCAAAAATAGGACGCTGCTTTGAACAGAGTTTTCCCCCTTGCAATCAAAACGTTTAATTTTCATAAACGACAAGTCGCCACAGTAGCTAACAATAGTCTAGTCATCTGAGCTATATTCTGTCTGCTTAATTACGTAGGCATGTAGTGTTCTGGTGTATTGCAATCGTGCCCCAATCTCGACTGTTCTCCTTCTCGGGGGTCGACCCCCTGATTGTGTGGGGCTCGCACCACACCGTGATCCGACCAGGTACGTCTTGCACGTTACACGATTCGTGTCGAGGCCATGCTTATCGCCCAATCCTCAATGAACTTTTGAACAATCCACCAACCACCCCTCATGTACACTTGTACCGACAGTGCCAAGTAGTTAATTGATGGGCCTAACTCAGTCTCTCTCATTCCGGGCTATCGTTTCTCTATACGTCCATTGGTCTACAGACCCATGCCACGATGGAATACATTAACAGTACCACTGACGATAGTCTCGCAGTATTGGCCCAATTGTGAATGTCCGCCACGCAAGTACATGTATCCTTAGCATCTATAGTCCCTGGAGGTATACTACCTGTAGTAGGTACAGTCACCGCGACAACAGGATCACATGACTCAACCCAACCTAGTACAGCATAGTCATCATCAATGGGCCTTTTCGCATCTAGTACAGTCGTCCGTTGACGTCCTAGTGCCCAAAGCTGAGTGGGAAGTGTACTTTCAACTCCTCCCCCCCCCCCCCCTCCCGCCCCCCCCCCCCCCCCCCCCCCCACCCCCCCCCCCCCACCCCCCCCCCCCCCCCCCCCACCCCCCCCCCCACCCCCCCCCCCCCCCCCCCCCCCACCCCCCCCCCCCCCCCCCCCCCCCCCCCCCCCCCCCCCCCCCCCCCCCCCCCCCCCCCCCCCCCCCCCCCCCCCCCCCCCCCCCCCCCCCCCCCCTCCCCCCCCCTCCCCCCCCCCCCCCCCCCCCCCCCCCCCCCCCCCCCCCCCCCCCCCCCTCCCCCCCCCCCCACCCCCCCCCCCCCCCCCCAACACCCCCCCCCCCCCCCCCCCCCCCCCCCCCCCCCCCCCACCCCCCCCCCCCCACACCCCCCCACCCCCCCCCCCCCCCCCACCCCCCCCCCCCCCCCCCCCCACCCCCCCCCCCCCCCCCCCCCCCCCCCCCCCCCCCCCCCCACTCCCCCCCCCCCCCCACCCCCCCCCCCCATCCCCACTCCAACCCCCCCCCCCCCCCCCCCACCCCCCCCCCCCACCCCCCCCCCCCCCCCCCACCCCCCCCCCCCCACCCACACCCCCCCCCACCCCCCCCACCCCCCCCCCCCCCCCCCCCCCCCCCCCCCCCCCCCCCCCCCCCCCCCCCCCCCTAACCCCCACCCCCCTTAAAGAAACCCTGCAGATCAACCACAGTCTCCTCTTCTGTCCAACGACCTTCCCCTGCGCCTGTAGGATTGTCAAGGCCAGCTGGTACACATGAGAAGATAACAAACTTACTCCTTCAGACTGAAAACCATGCCTCTCGCCTTCTAGGCATGTCAAAACCCTAAAAGACCTATTTATCATCTCCTACACTAAACCAACTACCTTACCAGCATACTGTAAATGAAATTAATGTAGCGCCGAACGGAAGAGGCCCAAACGTACTAGAAAATTGACTGTATATTTCTTTCATTGTTTGACTTTCCGCCTGCAGTTCATGACATTTTGAATCTTCCTCACTTACCCAACCTCTCTCGATCATTTCCCTGCTCGAAGTTTATGGCAAACTTGGCCGCTCTTACCAAATTGCCAGATGGACGCTGAACTATGTGGCCTTAAAGACTCAATCAACAATTAGCACACCTTTCTCCTGTCAGAGCCACAACATTGTTCATGCCATGCATTATGAACTGTGCGTGTACCATCTAGAGGTGAGACTCCTGCTCGCTTAATACGAGCATCTCTGAACACTTGCGTGACATCTGCCACAACAAACCTAAGCCTGTCGCTCTCTATTTCAACCATCCCCATACCACCAGCCACAGTCATCCTCAGAGTCCCAAGGCCTTTAGCAGTCGTAAGGGGGGGGGCAGCTTAGAGCGCACGATGCAGGAATTCCATCTTTTTTGCCGGACCAGGGAGTCTTTGGCCATCTGGCAATCACACGAATTGAAAGCATCCCTACCATTCCCGCAGCAGCCGAAACGCAACGCACTCCTTAGCGCTGCACTAACCTGCTACAAATTAGTTTACACCATTGGTTAGTTTTGTTTACCTATTCGTTTTTTTTTTATCCTGTTTTTTTTTTTTCTCTCCTAATTTGACTGTCCATTGTTTTGTTGTTGTTGTTATTGATGTTGTTGTTGATGTTGTTGTTGTTATTGATGTTGTTGTTGATGTTGTTGTTTTTGTTAACACATAACTTATCCATTTATCTTTATCAAGATTTTTGTTATCATTCATAAACTTATCCTGTTACGATTTGTAAATTTAGGCACTGAATCGTTTACACGTCTTTCTCTTTGTCTATCTATCTATCTATCTATCTATCTATCTATCTAATCTATCTATCTAACCATCCATCTATCTATCGATCTATCGATCTATCTATCTATCTATCTATCGATCGATCAATTGATCGATCAATCTATAACCAGTTTGGTTGGAAATTTACTGTAAGCAGCCTCGCATATATCATTTTTCTTACTTTATTTCACCATTTTCTTTACTCTTCTTTTATTCATAACAATTGTCCTATTTATTCACCCTTTCTTTTTATCGGTTTTCTTCCGAGGTGTACCGACTAGGCATAACATTGTATTATCTATTCATATTTCTTTGGTATATCCCGTACAAGAGCTCGTCGTCATCATTGTCGTTGTCCATCCTGGTCTATTGTCAATGGAGAAGCACGTTGTTCCTTTCAATACCAGAACAGAGGCACACCTAAGGAATGTCGGACGACTTTACCTTTCTACTACCACCACCACCACCACTGCCGGTTCCACCACCACCAGTACACTTTCTGATCATAGGATCAACATTCTCTCCTTACCTCGCCTTGTGTCACTTAATGTCACCCTATACTGTCATTTGATACACGTTTTCAACACAAGCCATGACACGAGGTCGGCAGGCTAGACTCCGGATGAATTGTATCCCCGGTTCAGGTCGCTCTTCTGATATCCCTCTTTTCTGTCAATGGTCAACCATTCTCACTGTCTTTCTACAGTATGATCTCCATTAACACTCCATTTTGTGCCAGTCACCACTCTATGTTCTTTTACCATCGTATATCACTTTGGTTTTGGCAGTCCTGCGCTCAAGCTCGCGCGTGCGTATGTCACGCGCGCGCATGGTATGTGAGATTGTGTGCGCGTTTGCGCAAGCGCGCGCGCGTGCACGTGCGCGCCTGTGTTTCTGTGTCGCCGTGTGGTTTACTTGTTTGTACGAATGTGGGTATATGAAGGAAACGCTTACTGCGTTATAGTATTACATGGAACAAAACCCACACACACACACACACCACACACACACACACACACACACACACACACACGTACACACGCACGCACGCACGCACGCACGCATGCACGCACGCACGCACGCACGCACACACACACCACAACACCACACACACACAACACACACACAACACCACACGTCAATATCACGATTAGTGAAAGACGTTAAATAAATCAAATCACACCACACACACACACACACACACACACACACACACACACACACACACACAGAGTGTTCTCCACGTAAATATTGCTCTTATAATTATGTGAGACGGAGAATATGAATAATAAGTAAGGATGGCAAACTAAGACCACATAAAGCAACAAGGAAAGACACTTAGTTCTGTATGAAAACGTACACACACGCACACGCGCGCGCGCACACACACACACATTGTGCTAACGTGATCGTCTGCTAACGCACGTGTGAGTGTTTATTATTCTGTTTAACATCGGGTTTGTTTTTTTGTTGTTAAGAGAAAAGAAACATTTTGCACATGAATGCTTCTACCAGATTGATGTTAATATTAGATGTTGATGTCTTACTAATGTACAGACAAATCTCTCTCTCTCCCTCCCTCTCTCTCTCCTCTCTCTCTCTCTTCTCTCTCTCTCTCTCTCTCCTCTCTAACTCTTCTCTCTCTGCCTCTTATAACTCTTCCTTTTTCGACAATCAGACAGACACACAGCATGACACACACGCGCACACACGCGCGCGCACGCGCACGGCACACACACACACGCACACACACACACGCACCACACACACACACACAAAACACACACACACACACTATATGTAAGAATGAAAGGTGTGTCTTTCCTATGCGGGATACGAGTTAACTGTTGTTTAGTATATATTCCTTCGAAGTTGTTACACATTTCGTTCACCAGATGTGGTCTTTGATTGCATATATTTCATCTTCATATAGACTTTTTATATAGCAATTTTTTTCTTGTTTTTAAAATGTGTCCTGTGTTTGCATATCTTTGGTTGATATGAGAAAGAAGGGCACTCGTGGATATTGTTGCTCTCTCGAAAAAAGTAGGTTGCATTGATTATGTGTAAATACGACGTGACAAGAATGAGTAACTTAAGCATATCCTCTTTAAAACTGCCAGGGGTTAGGAAACTTTCAAAAACGAAGAGACGTGTTCCAGTTTCTTAGGCAAAAAACACATTCAGTTTACTTTCTACAGGATACACATTTCACAAAAAATATTGAAAAAACAAGGGCAGGGAGAATGGGGCTATGAATGTGTGTTTTCATCTTACAATTCGAGATCAAGGGGAGTTGCTATTTTGCTAAATAATAATTTTGATTTCAAAATAAAGAAAACGGTCACGGATAGACAAGGAAACTACGTTATACTTATTCTGAACACGTTAGACACTGAAATTGTGCTGGTAATATTTTATGGACCAAACTGCGACAGTCCCACTTTTTTTTTTTTTTTTAAGAAATTCAAACAAAAATCAAGGAGACTGGTATCTCGAACATCGTAATTGGTGGAGATTGGAATCTAGTGATTAATCCTAGCCTGGACTATTATAATATAAATCTGTAAATAATGCAAAAGCCAGAGAAATGGTATTAAACATGATCAGTGAATTAGAAATTGGTCGATATCCGGAGAGAATAAATCCTGAAATCTAAGATATACCTGGAGAAGACCCAACCCCCATACAGCAAAGTCGATGGATTTTTTTTCCTAATATCAGATACACTTACTGGTAATATTAGAGACGCAGAAATCCTTTTGGGGTTACAGAAGTGACCACTCGTTGATCAAATTAAACATAGCACTAAATACCGAACAGAAAAAGAAAAAACATTTTGGAAATTAAACGCCTCGCTACTTAGGGATGCCAATTACGTAGATTTAGTAAACCAAACTATAAATGATGTCAAGGAACAATATGCTACATCACCGTATGATAGGCAGAACTTAAGCAAGATACCCAATAATGAAATACAATTTATGATAAGTGATAGGTTATTTTAAGAAGTTCTGATCATGGAAATAAGATCAAAAACGATTACGTTTAGTATCAATAAGAAAAGAGAGCAAATGAACGCCGAAAACTGCTTAGAAAAGGAAATACAAGATTTGGAAAGAGAAAAACCCACACATATTAATGCTATTAATTTACAAAGAAAGAAAGATGAGCTTGCTCAGTTACGTAAAACAAAAGTAGATGGGATCATTCTTAGATCCAGAGCAAGATGGGCTTCACAGGGTGAAAAACTAAGTAACTAAGTATTTTTGTAACCTGGAAAAAAGACACTTGTTAGCAAACAGATGTTGAAATTAGTTACGGATCAAGGAAATGTTTTGCTAGAGAAACAGATGAAATGTTAGAAGAGACCAGGTCATACTACGAGCATTTGTACAAGGAAAAGAGAAGTAAAAGATATCGAAATTAGCAGGTATATTTCAAATCTGCCACAACTAAATGAAGATGAAGCAGAACATTTAGAAGGCATGATTACCATCCAAGAAGCATCAAAAGCCCTGAAAAATATGCAGAATGATAAAAGTCCTGGTACAGATGGGATGACAGTTAATTTCTTTAAGTTTTTTGGAAACAAATAGGAGAGTTTGTAATAAGATCATTAAATGAAGGCTTTATAAATAAAAGAGATGTCGGTGTCTCAAAGAGAAGGATTAATAACGTGTCTACCAAAAGCCGATAAACCAAGAGAGTTTTTTAAGAAACTGGAGACCAATTTCACTGTTAAATGTTTTTATATAAGATAGGTGCCACCTGTATAGCGAATAGAATTAAGACTGTTTTACATAAATTAATTAATGAAGACCAGACAGGTTTTGTTCCAGGACGATACATTGGAGAAAATATAAGAACCTTGTATGACACATAATGTTTTATCTGGAACAAAATTCTCTTCCTGGTTTACTGGTATCAATTGACTATGAGAAGGCGTTTGATTCGATAAATTGGAACATATATGAATAAGATACTTAAAGCTTTTGGGTTTGGGGAAGGTATATGCTGCTGGGTTTCGACATTTTATAAAAACATAAGATCTTATGTAGTAGTGAATGGGAAAGTATCTAAGAGTTTTGAAATAGAAAGAGGGTGCCGTCAGGGTGATCCCATTTCGCCATATCTATTTGTTTTGTGTGCAGAAATTTTAGCATGTAAAATCAGGGAAGACGAGAGAATAAAAGGCATTGAAATACTCGATACGATGTTTAAGATCAGCCAATTTGCAGATGATACAGTGTTCACATTAGAAGGGGATAGGGTTTCGTATGAAAAATCTGTTTAAAACTCTTAAAGAGTTTGAAAAGAAATTTCAGGACTAAAACTCAATTATGAAAAAACTGTAAATGTATGGTTAGGAAAACTAAAAAACTCAAAAATTGAGTATCTTTCAGAAAGGAAAATGAAATGGAATCCACCAAAACATAGGATACTAGGTATTTGGTTCACAGGAGAGTTA
>JADBJO010036805.1:0-10514 GCA_016801955.1 Conus betulinus | reverse complement strand
GAGAAGGGGGTGTGTGTGTAGTGTGGTGTGGGGGGGGGGGGGGTAGGGGAGGTGATATAGAGCGGCAGAGCGAGAGAGAGAATGGGGGGGGAGGGGGTGGGGGGTGGGACATCTGGCAACGAGTGGCTCCATTCTCGTGTGGGGTTAGGTCTTTCATCTCTGACACGACATAACCTGTCTGTTGTTGTTCATCAACCATCCTGTGTCAGCTCCCTCCTGGCATGGTGCTCTCTCTGTCTCTGCACTATGTCCTCTGTCTGTATGTATCTACTGTCTTCTGTCTCTCTCTCCCCCCTCTCTCTCTCTCTCTCTCTTCTCTCTATCTCTAATCTCTCTCTCTCTCTCTCGCTCTCGCTCGCTCGCTCTATCCATGTGTATATATGTACTGCCTGTCTGTCGATGCCTTCTCTCAATAGGTTATATGTGGGTTGGTATTGTTGGATTTTGGGTTGTTGTTTTGTTCGCTCTCTGTCGTCGTCTGTTGCGTCTCTCACTATCTCTCTCCTCTCTCTCTCGCTTCATCTCTCTCTCGCCTCTCTCTCTCTCTCCTATCTCCGTCTGTCCGGATGGCTCTCTCTTTCAAATCTATTATCTGGGTTTTGTTTGTGTTGTTTTTTGTTTGTTTTTTGTTTTTGTTCCATCTCTGGAGGTCTGTATATAGGTCTGTCGGTCCCCCCCCCCCCCACCCTTCCTCTCTCTCTCTATCTCTATGTATGTATCTGGTCATGGGAGCGTATGCGCTCATATCTCTAAATGTGATTTCCAGTTCAAACGAATTCTGTAAGAATGGTAAGAAAAACGAAGTCGGTCTGAGCACAACCTGAGGAAATGGTCTGTATCACCAGCATGCAGGCAGGACACGCTTTTAGCTCATGCATGCCAGAATTCAGAGGGGCCTGAGTGACGACTATTGGCAGAAAAATGGCCTGTCGGCTGTAGAGGTTTATATGTTTTTGGTTGTGATCGCTTAAAAAAAAAAAACAGAAGATAATTATAAAAGCGAAAACGTGTATTAGGCTGTAGATCTAGAGTTTTTGTTGTTTTTTGTTGTTGTTGTTTGATCGCTTTGTTCTTTTTAAAGAAGTAGTAAGTAGTACAAAAGAGAAAGCGTTGTATTACTGGCTGTAGAGTTTATCGTGTTTTTTCGTGTTGATGCATGTGTGTGTGTGTGTGTGTGTGGTGTGTGTGTTGTGTGTGTGTGTGTGTGTGTGTTGTGTGTGTGTTTTCAAATATAGATATCTCATCAGAGAGAAAGAGTTCATCGGCTTCATACTCTTTTTTTTTTGCGATCAAGCTCACTATCGTTGAGCCAACCTGCCACCACAACGGAGTCACGGCATGAATACTGACCACTTGTCTCTCACCATTTTGTGGGCAAATCCTGGGTTGCAGCAGCTTGCAGAAGATGTTTCCGATCCGGCGCTCGACAGTAGTGTATGTCCGCGTCGTTTGTGTGTGTTTGTTTTTTGTTGTTTTGTTACTTCTTGAATGCTGCTGAATGGATGAAGATGAGGATGATAAGGACGATGCTACAGATCTCTATTCTGGTCTGAGATGGCAGGACAGGACCTGCACTGCTGTACGCTTAACTGTCATGATTGCTGGGGAGAGCGCTACGTGATGTGTGTGTGTGTGTGGTGTGTGTGTGTGTGTGTGTGTGTGTGGGTGTGTGTGTGTGCGTGCGTGCGTGCGGTGCATGTGTAGTGCGTGTGTAGTGTGTGTGTGTGTGTGTGTGGGTGTGTGTGTGTGTGTGTGTGTTGTGTGCACGTGCGTTGTGTGTGTGTGTGTGTGTGTGGTGTGTGGTGTGTGTGTTACGTTGTGTGGGTGGTGTGTGTGTGTGTGTGTCTGTGGTGTGTGTGTTGTGTGGGTGTGTGTGTGTGTGCAGTGCATGTTGTGTGTGTGGTGTGTGTGTGTGCGTGCGGGTGTGTGTTTGTGTGTGGGGTGTGTGTGTGTGTGTGTGTGGTGCGTGTGTGTGTGTGGTGTGTGTGTGAATTGACGTGGTGTGTGGTGTGTTGTGGGTGTGCTTTTGTGTGTGTGTGTGTGTTGTGTGTGTGTGATGTGGTGCGTTAGAGCGCATATGGTTGCCAGTGCGTACATGCAGATATTTCAAAGGTTGGTTTTTTTTTTTTTTTTTTACTTTTTTCTTAACGAGCTCTTAACTCTGGTGAGAGGGAGGAGCGCGAATAAATCTCTATTACGGTGGTAGGGTAGTGGTGGTGATGGGTTGATGGTGATGGGTAATGGTGGCCGGTATAGTAGTAGTATAGTAATAGTAGTAGTAGTGGCAGCAACAGCAGCAGCAGTCACAGCAGAAAATGATAGTAGTAGTAGGAGGAGGCAGCAGCAGCAGCAGCAGCAGCAGCAGCAGCAATAGTAGAACAAAGAGGAGGTGAATTGCCTGCAGGGTCAGTGAAGAAACGCGCTCTGACCAGGCCGACTAACTTGCCTGGAAACCGGCGTGGCAAGAATAACAATGCCCTTCCTGAAATGTCGTACATCAGTTCCACAGAAGTGAAGGAAGGAACCCTCGGCCAAGTCGGGTGTTGTCAACGGCAGCAGAGAGGGGCAGGCAGAGGGGATTGTGGGCAGCCGTTTGTCTTTAGCTAATTAGTCAAACTGGTGAGCGACAGGACCTGCAGTCTGTCGGTCTGTCTGTTCTGTCTGTCTCTTCTCTCTCTCTCTCTCTGTCTGTCTCTGTGTCTGGTCCGTGTCTGTGTGTCTGTTCCCCCCCTCTCTCTCTCTCTCTCTGTCCGTGTGTCTGGTCCCTCTTCTCTCTCCTCTCTCTCTCTCGGTGTCTGTCCGTCTCTCTCTCTCTCTCTGTCGCAAAATCTCTCTCTCTGCTTTCTCCTCTCCTCTCTCTCAGTCTCTCTCTCTCGCTCTCTCTCTCTCTCTCTCTCTCTCTCCAGCAACAAACAGAGATGAGGGACGGAGGAATGAGGGCTGATGTTTGGGGGGCCGGGGGAGGGGAGGGGAGAGGTTGTGTTGGGACTGATGCGGGGGGGGGGGGGGGGGGGAGAGTATCAAAGTGGGAAAACGAATAAGGGGGGACCATGCCGGGACACGGAGAACGTCCAAGCACTGGCAAGGTTAGGGTCCAAAGTCTTGAAGTAACAGAAAGTCTGGTGCATGCCGTGCCAGGACCCTCCACCCCCCCCACCAACACCCCCCCCACATTGCCCGACCAACCCCCCCCCCCCCACCCCCCCCCCCCACCCCCCCCCCCCCCCCCCCCCCACCCCCCCCCCCAGCAAAGGGAGGGAATCTTCGTCGGCCTGTAATCGCTGCATCAATACTGGTCGTTTTTCCGGATACGCCAACGTACATCCTCTGTCTGACCTTGATGAATGGCTATCCTTTCTTCCTGTCCCCCCTCCCCCCTCCCCCCTACTACCCCCTCCTCCTGCCGCCCACAAATCTTTCCTCCCTCTCCGTTCCCTCGCTTCGGAGGTACTTTTTTTTTTTTACTTTTTTTTTTCTTTCTCATAACGTCCCGTCTCCTCCTCAAACCATTGTAGTCCTTCGTCTCCGCGGCTACTCTCAGTAGCGGAACCAAGTCATGTACGCTCATCCTAACCAACATGAAGGCGACGTTGCCTACCTCCCAGAATGTGGAGGAAGGATAGAACATTTCATGGGAGCGAAGGAGAAGGTTACCCGTCAAATAGCAAGTTCGTTGCCATGGACCACACTCTTGTGTGTGTGTGTGTGTGTGTGTGTGTGTGTGTGTGTGAGGCGCTTGGGCATTAAATTCACAACTCCAGAGCGCGAGCTTTTTGCTCGAGCAGTTGGGCTTACCAGGCTGTCGGACACAATTTCATGCTCGATGACATCTTGAGTGATTTTTGACATTCACTAGTAGTGAACGTACACGTTCGTCTGCTCTGGCGGTGGGGGGTGGGGGGGGGGGGGGGGGGGAGGGGGGGGGGGGGGGGGGGGGGGGGAGGTATACACTTCTCTTTTTTTTTCTTGAAGTGGTCAAAAACAGTAACTAACCCGGAAAGAATATATCCGCCAGTTCCCCTGATATTGTAGGAGTTTGCTTTGGCTTGATAACCGATGTAGGTACTTGGTTACATAACATGAAGCTGACAAAGTCATGTTTTTTTCTTTTTAAATTCATGCTTTCATCGTTATTTATCTACTATAAGGAAGTTATGTTTTTCCCTCTGTGATCAAGATCACGGTGGAAAAAAAAAACAACTACAGAATCAGTGTTAATGAAACCTACTGGAAAGATGAAAATGAGGTCCAAGGACGAATCTATGACAGCTGTGTGTGGTTCTGTGCTGCAGATCCAGGATCCATTCCATTGTGGCGGAGGTCTGCGCTCCTCTCCTGCTTCTAGTCTGATTCAGTACGGCTTCACGGTCGAAACAAACTTGGATTTCATGACTGTTTTTTTTTTTCCCTCTTTTTTTTTCTCGTTTAGAAGCAACGTTTAGTCTTCTTTGAAAAGAAAAACAAAAAAAACGGTCAAACACAGGAACGTGAAAATCAAAAACAACGGTGTCTTTTCAAAACTTACAGCTAATAGGGGTGACATCTTCAGAAAACGGAGAGTATGATGATTCACTGTGACGATGGCTCTAGACCACAGCCTCTCACGTTCCGACAACTGGCAGGACGCTAAGCCGCTGTTACGGCTGCTTGGGGCAGATCTGCTCCATTGTCTCAGCTGATTCTCGACTCAGAATCGCCCCAGCGTTAAGACCCAGGCTAAGTCTACGTGGACCAGACCTTTGTGATCTTAGTGCTGTAGCAAGATCAGCGTGGACCAGGCTAAGCTTACGTGGACCAGGCCGTTGAGATCTTAGTGCCGTAGCAAGATCAGCATGGACCAGGCTAAGCTTACGTGGACCAGGCCGTTGAGATCTTAGTGCTGTAGCAATATCAGCATAACGTGGACCAGGATGGTGGGCGTTGTGATCTTAGTGCTGTAGCGAGATCAGCATAGCGTGGACCAGGCTGTTGTGATCTTAGTGCTGTAGCAAGATCAGCATGGACCAGGCTAAGCGTGGACCAGGTCGTTGTGATCTTTGTGCTGTAGCAAGATCAGCATGGACCAGGCTAAGCGTGGACCAGGTCGTTGAGATCTTAGTGCTGTAGCGAGATCAGCATAGCGTGGACCAGGTCGTTGTGATCTTAGTGCTGTAGCAAGATCAGCATGGACCAGGCTAAGCGTGGACCAGGTCGTTGTGATCTTAGTGCTGTAGCGAGATCAGCATAGCGTGGACCACCAGGTCGTTGTGATCTTAGTGCTGTAGCGAGATCAGCATGGACCAGGCTAAGCGTGGACCAGGCCGTTGTGATCTTAGTGCTGTAGCGAGATCAGCATAGCGTGGATCAGGTCGTTGGTGATCTTAGTGCTGTAGCAAGATCAGCATAGCGTGGACCAGGCCGTTGTGATCTTTGTGCTATAGCAAGATCAGAGTGGATTTTGAAACAGGGGGGGGATGGGGTGCTGTCTGAATGAAGGATACGAAGTATGTAGGTTTGGGAGGGGTGTAGGGCTTTAAGGAGTGTGGAGGTTGGGTGGGAAGGGGTGTCAGAGAAAGGGTGGGAGAAGATTGGTGTTGGTAATCATCCTTGTTGCGTTCCTAGAGCTTTGTTTAGACCAACCCCCCCCCCCCCCCCCCCCCCACACCCCCCCCCCACCCCCCCCCCCCCCCCCCCCCCCCCTTTTTTTTTATTTTTGGAGGGGAGGGAGGGGGGGGGAGGAGTTCTAAATGTCACAGATTTAAATCTGACTGAAGCTCCGAAACCATGAGATGCCTTAATCAGCATATCCTCTCTCTCTCTCTCTCTCTCTCTCTCTCTCTCTCTCTCTCTCTCTCTCTCCTCTTCTCTCTCTCTCTCTCCTCGCCGTCCACACTCTCATACAACCCATCTTACAT
This sequence comes from Conus betulinus, assembly GCA_016801955.1. Taxonomy (NCBI): domain Eukaryota; kingdom Metazoa; phylum Mollusca; class Gastropoda; order Neogastropoda; family Conidae; genus Conus; species Conus betulinus. Next base: position 4,620 of record JADBJO010036805.1, on the reverse strand, counting down.
TTTCATTTAAGCCACGTGCAAAGACGCACGTGAGGCTCATTCTTTCATTGCAAAGGACAGGCTGTGGGCTTTGCACGTCTTGCATGACCTTGACAATCACCGGGACTGTGGGACAGTATGTAGTACATCTCTAATCTCCCCCTTCTCCCCCTCACCTCTTGCCCCTCCTGCCCTTCCTCTCCCCTCTTCGAACCCACTCTCTCTCTCTCTCTCTCTAGCTCTCTCTCTCTCCCTTATTCTGCCGCACACCCATTCCACCCCCTCTCCTGGAGTGATCAGTTTGGCAGGAACGATGTGCAGGTTGGGAGGTACACACACACACACACACACACACACCACACCACACACACAAACACGTACACACACAGAGCGTCCTTCCTCCTGTCCTAGTCAGGGCGGCTTCTTGTCACGATGTTCAGTGACGTGTGCACACACTTTGACCCCGATGTCATGGCTGTGCACACGTGCTGCCCGGCAGTGTACTGTGCCGGACACAGCTCTCACCGCCTGTAGGCCTCTGGTCTGCCTCGTCCACCTTCAGGGTCTCCTGTGAGCATGACCCTAGAGGACAGGTCAGAAGACTCTCTGTCCTGTCTGTCTGTCTCTGTCTCTGTCTGTCTCTGTTCTCTGTCTCTCTCTCTGTCTCTCTCTCTTCTCTCTCCCTCCCTCTCTCTCTCTCTCTCCCTCTCTCTCTCTCTCTCTCTCTCTCTCTCTCTCTCTCTTCCCGGACTCTGTCTCTCTCCGGGACACTCAGCAGCTTGGGATTTTATTTTGTGTCTGTTTCATGGTCGTTGTTATTTTTTACGTGATATTTTATGTATGCATGCGCATTGTCCTCTCTCTCTCTCTCTGCCGTCTCTCTCTTACTCTCCCTCTCTCTCTCTCTCTCTGTCTCTGTCTGTTGTGTGTGTGTTGTATTTGTGTGGTGTGTGTGTGTGCGTGTGTTGTGTGTGTGTACATTCGATATTCGTTGTTCACAAAAACATTCAAAAGAGGCCATGATCTTGTTACATTCATTTAACTCGGAATCTCTCTGCTCCTCTCTCTCTCTCTCCTCTCTGCTCCAAGTCGCAGTCAAATGTAGCTCATGGGTATACTCTTATATAACCACCGCCAGGCTGAAAAAAGAAAAAGTTGTTCGTCGTGCCACCTTAAGTCAAGCGAAGAGCTCGTTTTGGCGTCTTGTGTGACCTTGACCATCACTGTGACTGTGAGACAGTGTAAGCCCTATTACAGGTCTTTGCTCACCCTTCCCCCTTTTATACCCCTCCCCTCCTCCCTCCCCTTCCCCTCCCGCTTACCCTTCTTGCTTATTTTGCCTCACCCCCCCCACTCACCCCGCCCCCCCCCCCCACCACTACACCCCATCTCCGAGTGAACATATTGACAGAAGTGCTGTGTACCAGCAGAGAAAACTCCCTCCCCCTCCCCCCGCCCCCGCCCCCGCCCACATCCATTACCCTCCATCTCCCGAGTCAGGGCTGGTTTTCTTGTCACATTGCTCGGTGACGTGTGAACAAACTTGGCCTCTGCTCTGCAGATATGCTTGCGCACGTGCCGTCAGTGGTATGTAGAATACTACTCTGTCAGACGCCGAGCCGTACCTCCCGCAAGCTTCTCCGTCCGCTCTGCAACAATCACTACCACCCAAGTCATCTTGAGATAATACCCCCTAATTAAACCGGACTGGGTCTGTCTGTGCCTGTCTGTCTGTTATGTCTGTCTGTCTGTCTGTCTCTCTCTCTCTCTCTCTCTCTCTCTCTCTCTCTCTCTCTCTCTCTCTCAATACGTTGTATCATTGGTACTAGCTTCGTAGAATAGTAACGGCAAGTCTGAAAATGGCTAAGGCAATACTTTTACCATTATAAAATAAAGAATCATGGCATTTGATTGTCATTCTCTCTGTCTGGTCTGACCGTTTCTCTCTCTCTCTCTCTCTCTCTCTCTCTCTCTCGCTCTCTCTCTCTCTGCTCGACGTCACAAGCGAGCTGTGACCCGATCAGCATACTTTCTGATGGGAAACCTACTGCTGTAGCTGATACAAGAAGGAAACGTTTCGTGTTGTCACCTGAAGAGGACGCTGGGGAGGGGGCTTTGTGTCTTGCGTGAGCTCCACGATCACTTTGGACTATGAGACATGCTGAGCACTGCATATCTCATCTCACCCTCCTTCTCTGTCCCCAATCCTAGCTGTACACGCCCCATCCTTTCCACCTCGGGAGAATGCCTAGGGCTCTTTCAAGACAGATAAACTCTCCGGGATCCCGCCTCTAGAAAGTTTGTGCGAGTTACTTACTCTTCTATCATTCTCCACGACTCTACCCGGTAACAACCAAAATGTCTTTGTTGACAGCCATCAACTGTTTTTCTGTCTTGTGGATCTTTCTCCTGCATTTGTTTCTGGAAACTCCTATACATTTTTTTTAAATATTTAGTTACAAATTAGGACTGGTTAGCATTTTGTTGTAAACTGTTAAACTGTAGTGGTGACAATTTTCACACATTGTACAGACTGGACGCTAGCGGTCTGTTTTGCAGTGCCTCCGTTGCCCATATGGATTGTAGTGTAATTTTTTTGTGTGCTGCATTTGGGTGTTTTTCCACAAATTTTCGATTTGTGTGTGTGTGTGGGTGTGTGTGGGTGTGTGTGTGTGTGTGTGTTGTGTGTGTGTTTTAAATTAAACCTTGGAGACTTACGTGAAATTTTCTGCGGGAAAATGCCTGGCAATCTTAGTACAAATCTAGTTGACATCTTCAGTAAGGATGTCAGCAGTTTTGCTACCTTTTCACTATTGCTTGTGTGTGTGTGTGTGTGGTGTGTGTGTGTGTGTGTGTGGTGTGGGTGGGGTGGGTTGTTGTCGGGTTGTAGTAATCTCTTCTGATGATCGGCCGTGCTTCAATATGTGATGTTTATTTCCAGTAGGAGTTTGACTTACCTGAAACAGACTATGTAGTCAGACATAGCACAAAGTATAATACATACAAAAAAAAAAAAACAAACAAAAAACTAAACACACCCAGGATCACTCCCTTTTCTCCTTCCATCTTCACCTAGTTCTGCCCTAAAAACTTCCCCCATCCCTGCAGCTCCAACTTCCCCAACCACCCCCCCCCTCTTCCCACCAAGCCCTTCTTTCACAAGATGACCCAGTTTGAGCAGTGGGGCAGGAAAGCCCGAGCAAAGCTAGGTCAGGGGGCCAGTGACACGTGCACCCCCCCTCAACCCACCACCCCATAATACTCATCCTCCTTACGAAACCCTACAGTCAGGGGCTGGTTCTATGGTGGACAGATTGCTGGGTGAGAGATGAGACGTGTGACGCGCACTTTGGCCCTGAGAGTCCTAGCAGTTGCCACGTTGATGTCGGCAAGTTGGCTGTGCCGGATTGGCTCTTACTGCACCGCCGCTTCCTCTCGGCTGCAGCTGCCAGCACTGTCATCTTGATATCGATGCCCAAGATGAAGACCGGGGTCAGAGGACACAAGGCCGTTGGCTGTCTGTACTGTCTGTCTGTCTGTCTCATCTCTCTCTCTCTCTCTCTATCTCTCTCTTCTTCCGCTCTCTCTAGGTCGGGCTCTAGACTAGCTCTCTGTGGTGTCCTGTCTGTCTGTCGACTCTCTCTCTCTCTCTCTCTCTCTCTCTCTCGCGTCTCCCTGAGAGTCTGTCTTCTGCGACTGTCTCTCTCTCTCTCTCTTTCTCTATCCTTCCGATCGCGCGCGCCGCGCGCCGCGCACACACACACACACACACACACACACACAAACACAGCACACACACACACACACACACACCGACACATACAACGCACGCACGCACGCGCGCGCTTAGTCATCTTTGCAGCGAGTAAAATAAAAATAAAAAACTGTGGTGTGTGTGTGTGGGGGCTGTGTGTTGTGGTGTGTGTAGTTCTATTTGTCGCCACTGGTATTCAAGCGTTGCAACCAAGTTAAAAACATTGAACTCCTTTACGACAACAAAGACGCTGGCTGGCACAAGTAAAGCAACGGATGAGATGAGATTTCGTTTTTTCCACCTTCTTTGTCCCAGTCTGAATATTTTTTTAAAAGAAAATGGCGACAATAACAATAGCCCCAACAATATGTGTTTTTTTCCTTTTGATACAGTATTAACTTGTTTTAATGGAAGATCCACGGATTCAGCTGAATGCATTTCAGAGCCATTTCTGTTCACAGAAGAAGACGACAGTTCTAGTTCAAGGATTAGAAGTGGCAAAGTAAATCTTTATACGTATAAAACGAACCCTATCCGCTCTCTCTCTCTCTACTCTCTCTCTAAGTGCAATACACGACATAAATAGTAACGTGCTGTATAGCATTTGGTGGACAACATGAGCACAGTTCGAACTCGGCACCTACAAGTGTTTAGCGCTGTGAAACCGGGGAAGTGTCTAGAATATACTAAATAAAGTATGTAGAATCAGACCAGAGAATGGCTCCGCCATTTTCGATAGAGACATTACTGGCAATCTGCGGCCTCTGCTCTTTATGCAGTCCTTCCCACCGCCCCCGGAGGCCAACACCACCCAGACCCACAGAACAGAAACCCACCAGCGCCAGGGGAAGAAAAACCGCATAGGGACGAATGCCACCGCACAGAAC
>JADBJO010036804.1:0-5000 GCA_016801955.1 Conus betulinus | reverse complement strand
ATTGGGTGCGCATTGTTCCGTTCTGTTTAGTCATGTATTTGTTAACTCACCCATCTGAAAACCTGTGTACTGCGGTCTGTTCTATTTAGTTCTCATTTATGTATTAAACCCACCCGTATGTAAGCTGTGTGTGTGTCGTGGTCTGGTATGTTCAGACATTCAGTTATGTACACACCCATTTGGAAATCCTGTGTACAGTAGTCTGTTCTGTTTAGGCATTCGTTCGTTCACTCACCGAGTTGTATCCCCTATGTACTGTGGTGTGTTCTGTCTATTCATTATTAATTACTGACCCATCTGTAAGCTGTGTGCTCTTTGGTCTGTTCTCTTTGGTCATTCATTTATTCACTCATTTCTATGTAAACACATTTGCGTTATGGTCTATTCTATTTAGTAATTAATTTGTTTCTTTTCCATCACTATGTCAACTTTTCCACTGTAGTCTGTTGTCTTTAGTCGGTATTTATTCACTCACCCATCTGTACCCCCTGTGCTCTGTGGTCTGTATCGTTTCGCCATTTATTTCTGTGCTCGCCCATCTGTAAACCCTGTGTATTGTGGTCTGTTGTCTTCAGTCCTTGTGTTAATCCCCTCACTCATCTGTATCCCCCATGCATTGTGGACTCAGGTAGAGGATAATATACTGCAGGGTACACAGAGTTGTCCGTATACAATGCCACACTGGTGAAGGTGAACGCAGAAATAGGCATGATGCAAAAAAGCCGAAAATGTAGGTCGTGAGATGTCACTGACAATTTATTAAGAGTACTTATGATAAGAATACGTATATAGTGGCTATCCCCGCTTAGAGACCAAGCTCTAAGCGCTTTGCAATCCGCATTCTCGTTTACACAACGGGCTGCCTACTAGGCAGAGCCGACTGAAGAGCTACATATTGACGCTTCATTCAGTCGTGTCCCGTGTTATTCAGTCAACATCGTTCATTCAATTTAACACGTCTCATTCTTTCGATTTTGCACGCATTCTGCATGCTATGGGTAACGTGTCATCCATACCACGACCAAACTAGCCTTCACTTCCGAAAGTTGGTGATGGGATCTTAAGTGTGTGCAAGATGTTTATGCGTGCGTTCGTACAAGGAACATCGGTTTATAGCCTTTTTCGAAGGATTGGTTGGGAAATGGAGTCAGAAACAGTGTTAACTCTGAGGGAACCCCCTCCCCCCACTCTATCTAAACGACTGGGTGGAGAATCAAACCCGCAAACCCAGGATCACCAAGATTACGAATCCAGCACTTTATCACCGAACTATTCCGTCCCCCTTGAATTACATTTGTATATCCTCTAGGCAGCCGACTTTAGCTTTATGGAATGCCTTTAGCAGTTAGCTGGCGTGCTCCAGACAACTGCATCCAAACGTTAATTGGATTTTAATGGGCTTTGCCCATACAGAATGAGCAAAAATAGCCTGTGGATGCAGTAACCTAGGAGAGATCAGCAGAAATATATCGAAGTTTAACGTATGAATGCAAAGAAAATAAAAAGCAAGTATTGATGCAAACAATCAGAGAAATGCTGGACAAAGTGTTGGTTATTGTCGCGTGTTTTGCCGAACTTCTACAAGACGAACTTAATTAGGTTTTGGGCTTGAAAACTCCGCTTTTGCCTTTCTTTGTTGTTACTGTTTGTTGTAACAAACAAAAGGAGGTCATGCGCGGATTTGGCAACACGGTTTGAGAAAGAGACTTTTTTTTTTTAATTGTACTTGGCCAAAAGTCATCGTGGTATTGTATCAACATTGGCAGAGATTGTGATTAGAGGACCTGGACTGCGTTGGGAAAATTGTTGGTCATTATTCGACTGAAATTGAGGTGATAGAACGGGTTTGGGGTTTTGCTGTGAGCGTGGCTGGATGGGACAAGATGGCGGATGCCCTCGTGGTGAGTTCGTTCTTTTTTTGCCTCTACCGACTTCTAGAAGGTCTCGAGTTTGATAAGCCTGCTATTTTTTCAAGGACAGAAGCAGTCTGTGTGTGACAGATGGCCTTGTGGCTTTTTCAGTAGGCTTGGTGTCCAGAATTCCGAAACTGTTTTGCTTTGTTTACAACTTTGTACTTGCCGCGGAATCCAAAACCTAGTTAGAGTCCTGTATGGCGGACATTTCGAACGTCAGAAGACCGTCTCAGAACTCCGACCAGACTCACGCCCTGAACTCTAAATAAAATGCAAAATGTGGCACTTGTGATAAAAATGTGACTCAAAAAGCTAATGCATTGATGTGTGAGTACTACGCCCGTTGGTATCACGCTAACTGCCAGGGGCTGTCAGCTGAGGCCTGCAGAATCATCGTTTCAGGAGGCGAGAGCCTGCACTGGTTTTGCGGACATGCAACCCCAAGGCCCTCGATTTTCTAATTGAAGTAAGTTTGTTTTTGTTTGTTTCTTTCACAATTGATCTACAGTTCCATTGTAAAATGTTCAAAGAATTCCATTATGATCCTCCCAGCCGACAAAGGCTGTGCCACAGTCATCCTACCCAAGGGACAGTACTATGAGAAGGCCCATAATTTATTAGAAGACAAGGAGACCTACCAACAGCTGAACAAAGATCCCACCAGCAAGTATACTGCACGCCTGACCAAACTAGTGCATGGCCTGCAGAAGTCAGGAGAACTCTCTTCGGAACACTACCGCAGATTGTACCCCTCAGCTACGGATGTGCCCGAAGTTCTACGGACTGCCTAAAGTGCACAAGAGAGATGTACCCCTCCGTCCCATTGTTGCATCTAGGGGATCCCTGATGTATGAGACGGTCCGATTCGTTGCAGACATCCTCTCGCCTTTGGTAGGAAAGACGGAACATTCCATTGCCAACAGTGCAGACCTGGTGAAGAAGTTGTTGAAAGTTTGTACCACAGCCTGATGAGATTTTGGTGTCCTATGATGTCACAGCACTGTTCACCAGTGTCCCTGTTAGGGACAGTACTGACATCATCAGAGGGAGGTTACAGGACGACAACAGCCTTCAGCAGCCCACCAACCTGTCAGTGGAACACACAGGGAGGTTACAGGACGACTATCCTTCAGCAGCCAACACCACTGTCAGTGGAACACATCTGCGATCTGCTATCCTGACTGCCTCAACACCAACTTCGCCTTTTGAGGGTGTTCACCAACATGGGGGGTGCAGCCATGGGGTCCCCTGTGAGTCCTGTTGTAGCTAACCTCTTTATGGAAGACTTCGAGGAGAAAGCCTTGGCATCGTTCCACACCCCTCCTCGCTACTGGGGGCGCTACATGGACGACACCATGACTGTACTAAAAAGATCAGCGTCGAAGACTTCACAACCCATCTCAATAACCACCATCCTGCCCATAAGTTCACCTATGAGGTAGAAGAGAACGGCAGCATCGCGATGTTGGACACCTGCATCACCCGGACAGAGACAGGCCTCGCCTTCTCCGTCTACAGAAAGCCGACCCACACAGACCAGTATTTGCAATTTGACAGTCACCAGCCACTGGAACACAAGCTGGGAGTTATTCGCACCCTCACCCATCGAGCGAAGACCATCTGCTCCACTGACACCGCTAGGGAAGAAGAGGTGCAGCACATCAGAAAGTGCTAAGTATATCGGGATACCAGAAGTGGGCCTGGGATATCCGGGGGGGGGGGGGGGGGGGGGCAAGAAAATCATACCCCACCCCTCCACTGAACGTCAAACCCCTTCGAGAGGGCACGTCTCCATGCCGTACGTCAGCGGCGTCACTGAAGCTCTCAGCAGGAAGATCCGAAAGTTGGGAGTCAGTGTCCACTCCAAGCCCACCAACACCATCAGAAAGCCAGTTAGTCCACCCCAAGGAAAAACAGACACATTGGACAAATCAGGGTGATATACAAGATAGACTGCCAGGACTGTGACCATAGTTACATTGGTGAAACTGAGCGCAACCTGCACAAGAGACTAAAGGAACACAAACGTGAGTCCTCTCCAGTGGGTGAACATCTGACCCACGCCCAACATCAATTTGAAAAGGACAACGTGCAAGTGCTCGACAGAGAAGCAAGATGGTTCCAGAGGGGAGTAAAGGAGGCAGTCCACATCGCCGCCAGGAACCCCACCCTTAACCGCGACCGGGCCGGCACAACCTGCCATCGGTGTACTCCTCACTCATTCAGTCGCATTGTCGTGAGTTCGCTCACGGCGGTGCGCACTGAATCCAGTTCTCAACCCAGCAGTTGCGCTGAAGAAGTCAAAACAATTTGTTATGACTTTTGGGAGAAAGCAAATTGAACAGGTAGCACCATGACGGATACGAAAATAAGGCCCGTTGATGTAGAAGGCCAAGTAGTTGTCCTCCCAGATGCCCTGCTGTAAGAAGGTTGGAGAAAAACGTCTTCCTACTATAAATAAGAAATGGATAATTTTGGGTGATTTCAATGCGCATTCTCCATTTGGGAACCCTGGTTGCTCTGTTATATATCTTGCAATCGGTTTGTTGAAATATTGTTGATTCTAATTTAGTATTAATGAATGACGGCAGAATAACAAGAGTGCCTGATATATCAACGCATAGACCAACCTCCATCGATCTCACATTATTTTCTCCTGATTTGGCCATCAATACTACTGGGACAACAGAAGATGATTCGTTAAGGAGTGATCATTTTTTCTATTGTTGTGAAAACACACGAGCAAATAGTTGATGAAGAAGCAGAACTTGAAAATAAGATACCAAAGGTTTTTATATGATAATGCAGATTGGAGTTTATATGAGCCAACCCTTCTATCTATAGATCGCAGCATTATTGAACACGAAGATATTGAAGTGTTTTGTAAACATTTTTAGAAAAGCTATTATATCAGCAGCTGAGAAAGCAATGCCAAAGTGCAAATCTTCTATAGATACAAAAACATATCGAGGAAATAGTTGGTGGGATGAAGAATGTGCAGAAGCCGTATCTAATAAAAGAAAACATACAAAACGTGGCTCAAAGATAGAACTGATGAAAACTTTATTGAAATGAAACGTGCAAAAA
>JADBJO010036803.1:7500-10520 GCA_016801955.1 Conus betulinus | reverse complement strand
GGATGAGGAGGAGAGGAGACGAGAGAGAGCATCCAGCCCAGACAGACGGACCGGGACAGCACGGACCAGACAGTCAGGAGGACAGATAGAGACAGCTGAGGGAGAGAGAGAGGCACATCATGATATCTCCATTCTTGATAATTTGCTGTTCTGTATTAATATATAAATTAGTAAAAAGAACCACCCAAATAATTTTTTGATACAAAGGAAACAAAATACGAACAATTCAATCCAGTTTTCATTGCATTGAAGGTGTGTTAAACTGCGATTGACATTTTAAAAATGTGGGTTAAGACTTTAATACAGGTTGGAATTATTGTTGCTTGCATTAAAAAAAATCGTAGGCGTGTGTGTTGCAAACTAAAAAAATCGTGTTTGTAGAATGAGGTCAACATGGGATCAGTAATTGAAAACGTCCATTAATCCTTTGTCATTTTAGATGTTGAAAAAATAATCTGAAGAGTGAAGAAGTAGGGCGTGGGATGGGGATTGAGGGGAGGGGAGGGGGGGGGGGGGGAGGGGGGAATGATGACTTAAGGGTTAATGCTACAGAAGTTCTGGAGTTGTGTGTGTGTGTGTGTCCCCGCCAGCGGTGGAAGCGCGAGAATGGTGGTGTGTGTCTGTGTGTGTGGTGTGGGTGTGTCGGCTTGTGTGTGCCTGTGTAACAAGGATGAAGCGCCTACAGAAGAAAGAGGAAACAACGTAATGTGATGTAGTGTGGAAACAGGAAAGGATGGAAAAGTCGGTGGCAGACAATGCGAGGGAGGCTCAGCGCGGGGCCTCGCCCCGGTGGCGGGGCGGCGAGGCGGGGTCACCGGGGCCCCGGTGGGCGAGTGGTGGGCGGTCCCGTCGCCCGGTCGGGGTTGCTGCGGTTGGCTGGTGGGGAGGGCGAGGCGGTGGTTGCACGAGGGATGGCTATCTTGACGGTGAACTGGGAAATGCTGAAAAAAAAATCAACCACAAAAGATCGTCTCTTCTTTCATCCAATTTCCGAACTAGGAAGAAGATGAAAATTAACTCCTATCACCTGACCCTGGACCGGAACATCATTCAATATCAAGTTTTGAAATTTCACGTTTTTTTTTGCTGCCCGTTTTAGTCCCACAGGAGAATGGAAGAAGAAGAAATTACCTAGAAAGTGCTGCAAGACGCTGAACGGAGGTGACATCCGTCATGGTGTGGAGGTCGACGTTGGTAGTGATGAGATGGACCAGGTTCTTGTCCATCCACATGCAGGACAGCAAACGGCACCTGACCCCCCGCAACAGCACAAGAAAATCATTATCTATCTAAATTTCTTTTTCTTTTCTTTATTTTACTTACCAATATGCTGTTTCCTGAAAATTTTGAAAATATGACAACACGCAATTATTACAATTATCCTTACCTAAAAAAAAAAAAAGAAAAAAAAAAGGTACACTTACTGAAGAACTACCAGTATTAATGTGTTTTGTTAAACAAGCAAAGTTCTTGATGTTGTTAGGACTGTTCCTTTATGTCGAAAGTTTGAGTTTCCGAGGGGCCACAAAGTACAGAAAGGCATGGCATCATGGCACGATAATGGTTTAACGAATGAACAGAAGCAGTATTGCAAATAGTCTTGCTGTCTCTTAGACACATCCCTGTCTGTCTGTCTGTCTGTCTGTCTGTCTGTCTGTCTGTCTGTCTGTCTGTCTGTCTGTCTGTCTCTCTCTCTCTCTCTCTCTCTCTCTCTCTCTCTCTCTCTCCTCTCATCCAAAAATGAATTGTCCCTCTAATATCTAACTAGTCCGTTTCAGCTTGTTTCATTGTTTCTGTGGGAGTGTCTGTGTGCTCTGTCTGTGTCCCTGTGTGTCTATCTGCATGTTTTATTTGTCCGTCTGTCAGTGTGCCCTTCTGTCTCCTTGTCTATCTGTCTATGTATGCCTTGTCTTGTCCATCGGCTTGTGTCTCTCAGACTCTCTCTCTCTCTCTCTCCTCTCTCTCTCTCTCTCTCTCTCTCGCTCTCTCTCTCCTCTCTCTCCTATATTGTCTGTCTGTTTTTTTTGTCTGCCTGTCTGGCTCTCTCTCTCTTCCTCCTTCCCCCCCCCCCCCCCCCCTCCGAATACCAAGCTGGATTTTAAACGTAATTATTCTACTGTTGATCATATGTTTACCCTGATGGCGTTTATTCAAAAAGCAATTCTCTTTCAATCGTAAAACTATATGTTGCTTCATTGATTTTTGAAACAAGCTTCGATTCACTTAAAGAAGAAGCATTTTTATGGCCTATTTTTTTTAAAAATGGTATTCATGGTAAATTATTTAAATGTATAGTAAGTATGTATAACTGTGTAAAATCTAGAGTAAGAAGTGGAGGGAAATTGACAGATTATATTATGTGTACTAGTGGTGTTAAACAAGATGACTTTAAAAGGTAGGCAAGTCTCGTCTATTCTTTTTTCTTTGCTTATTAACGAATTTACATCTAACATCTGAAGTTATAAATAATGGTAGACAATGAATGGAGCCCCATTTACGGAGAGGACCTTTCAGAACTGTTTATACTTCTTCTAGCAGACGATGTTGTTTTGTTATCTGAAACAGTTATTGGTTTACAAACACAGTTGAATAATTTGGGGCGCGCTGCTGCTTCTCTATAACTGTAAAAAGTAAATATGCAGAAGAGTAATATAATTGTATTCAGAAAGGGTGGGGTATTTGGAAGCAAGAGAACATTGGAATTAAAACGGAATAACTATGCCAGTCGTAAAATGTATACAAATATTTGGAATCTATTTTTTTCAACCCGATTAAGTTTAACTTTTGCTTGTAAAGATCTTGCGAGATGGGTTGTAAAAGCATAGTAAAGCAAAGCACGCTGCTTTGTGTATAATGAAGGGAAACTATCAAGTTTGGGAAATCACGTCATTCGAAGTATTTTTGAAATATTATTGACTCCCAAATCCAACCCCATTGTTCAATACGGTGCTGAAATTTGGGGCTTTGGGATTGATTTTGGATATTTAAATTAAAAGCTTTGAATTTTTTAAAGTGCATAT
>JADBJO010036803.1:0-2500 GCA_016801955.1 Conus betulinus | reverse complement strand
TTTGCATTCTTTTGATTGCGCTGTACAATTGTTTAGAATTACTGTAGCGCATTTGAACTCCACTCCATCCTCAGAAGCTGGGAGTACTACTCCGAAACTGTCGCTGATTTCATCGAATTCCAGCCTTAGATCCAGTCGCACACACAGCTCATGGAGCTCAACGAAGGAAGACCGTGACCAGTTGACCTTACTGCCTTTCCTTAACTTCCCTTCGGAGTCTGTGGCATATCCTCCAAAAATTGCTGTCGTCTGGATCTGCGTGAGGCACTCTTCTCTTTTCCATGTGGAGATGGAAACTGTTGCGCGCTACCATTTCTGACATGTTGGTCATCACTGTTGAGAACAGAGATCAGGAATGAGATGCGTTTGGCGTAGTACATGGTACTTGGTTTCAACAGACCAAGGCCGCCTTTTTTTTTCGGGGAAGGAAACATGTGCTCGATTGGTAGAAGAATTTAGCTTGAGATGAATGCGAACAAAATCAACTATCTTATCTTCCAGAGTCTTCAGAAGCTTTTCTGTGAATTTTGAATTGCTGTAATAAAAGCTCAATTTTGAAGAAGCCATGACGTTTACAGCATCAATTTTCTTGCACAATGGTAAAGGTGAAAGCGAAATTTTTTCTAGCGTTCTTTCGAATTCCTCGCTCGCCTGTGCTAGTTGCTCTTTCTCAGAAGTTCCAGCCAGATTTGTTTGAATCCAAGATACTGGTACGGCTCATCTTTTCCATACATCGGTATATCTTCCCCTTGTAGCGTCACGTGGACGTTCTCAGTCACATCTGTAGAAGCCCAGTTGTTTTCCTGTGCGTTGTGCATGAACGGTGGCACACTTTCTGTGTTTCACTTCCATTCCGGTGTAATGCAGGAAGGTTTCCGTCTTATTTATCATTTCTTGTAAGCTCTCCTCACAGCGAGCACTGGCACATACATCATCCATGTATGCCTGACATGGAGAAGGCATTGAAGTTGGTGTGAACGGCTGCTCCATCCACCGAATCCACGGGTCCAACGCCTGAATGAAGACAACAGCTGACCATGGGCAGCCTTGCACAATGCCACGATGCCTGGTAATCCTGGCGTGTGGACGTGTGTCTCCCGTCTGCACCTGGAATGTAGAGTTGGTGTAGATATCCGCCGACGTCGATGATGTGCTGGGGGGGTAGCCGGCGCTCTGCATCGCATCCAACACATCACTCTGTGATCAATGCTCCCATAGGCGTCCTTGATGTCAACGAAAGTAGTGTAGAACTGACTTGATACATGCTTGAAGTTCTCAATTGCGGCTTTCGGCTTTCAAGCAGAATACGTGTTCTTGAAGGCCCGTTTCTTGGGACAGACCCCTTCTGTTTTGATGACAGCCTTCCGGTCGAAACAATCCATGGTAAAAGCCTCCTTTGCACTAACTTCATGTAGATCTTGTACAAAGACGTCAACAAGGAAATAGGTCTCCAATCACCAGGCTGCATCACATTCCCTTCTTTTTTGGGAAGTAAAGTGATCGTGGCATGTTTCCAATCAGTGGGAATTCTTTTGTTTCTCCAGCAAATGTTGAATATTGCCCGTCAAAGGTAATGACAGACGTTGCAGATGTTTTTTTTCAGAAAAGAATATTCAACTCCATCATATCCAGGCGCTGTGTTATTCTTCAGCGATTTCACCACAGATATCACTTCGTCCTCGGTGAACGGGTCCAACTGCAGCTCTTCTTCAGGAGGAAGAGGAGCGATGTTGACAGGCCAGGGCGGAGGGGGGGAGCGGATATTCCAATACCTTTTCACTCTTCTGCTGGAAAAACGCCGTCAACACGTTCACTTCAATGGGGACAAGTGGGTCGTGCTTCTGATCTGCTGTCGTTCTTGATGATCTCAATGGCACGTTTCTGATTATCTAACCAAAGCTGCGTTAGTTCATGCTTTTCCACGCTCCGCGCACTATGTTGATCCTGTCTTTCACGCATATGTCTAAAGTGTTTCCTAAGACTTGGGAAGACATACATACTACATACATACATACATACATACAGAACATACATACATAAATGCAATACATACAGAAGAGACGACAAGAAGCAAGAAGAAGAAGAAGGACGAAGAAGAAAAGAAGAGCGGAGGAGGAGGAGGAGGAGAAGAAGAATAAGAAGAAGAAGAAGCAGCAGAAGAAGAAGAAGAAGGAGGAGGAGGATGAGGAGGAGGGGGAGGAGGAGGAGGAGGAGGAGAAGAAGAATAGAAAGAAGAAGAAGAAGAAGAAAGAAGAAGAAGAAGTAGAAGAGGAGGAGAGGAGTCAGGAGGAGGAGGAGGAGAGGGAGAGAAGAAGAAGAAGAAGAAGAAAAGAAGAAGAAGACTGAGACGAAGTGTGAATTAGTTGATTGTTGTGCGTGATCATGGTTCCATAGTGCATCATCTCATTCCGTGACTGTTCAGCTACTAGTGCGGTGAGCCGCCCCAGTGTCGCCACAATTTAGATCCATTTACCACTCTCTTTTTCTCTTTACCTCCCCC
>JADBJO010036802.1:0-10523 GCA_016801955.1 Conus betulinus | reverse complement strand
TATATTTATATTATATATATATATAAAAAGAAAGTGGTATAAGTAACATTGATGTGCACATATTTTGGTACAACTTCTGGTTGTACAACAACTGGCACGGCAAAAAATGGCTTCTATTGATACAACAAAAAAGGACATAGCTACATCGGTTCTCACTTGCGCAACAAAATGACACAGCAAACATTAGTTCTCATTGTACAACAAAAATGACACAGCAACATTAGTTCTCAGTGTACAACAAAAGTTGTTCACACGGTTAAACATTGACAATCATTTACAATCAAGTCACACACAGAACATAATTGGTTGTTTTGTGTACAACAAAACAGAAAACCAGCAACATTAGTTCTTATTGTACAACAAAAAGAACATGGGCTCAATGCGACATTGTTTTTTTTAGTTCTCATTGTACAACAAAACTGACACAGCAACCATTAGTTCTCATTGTACAACAACTTGACACCGGCAACATTAATAATCATTGTACAACAAACTACACAGCTATATTGGTTGTTATTGTACAACAAAATGAACCAGCAACATTAGTTCTTATTTTACAAACAAATGACACATGGCGACATTGTTTTCCATTGGACAAACAATTGTTTCTCATGACCACAGCAACGCAACATTAGTTCTCCATTGTAAACACAAATGACACAGCAACGGTTAATAATCATTGTACAACAAAGGACTACACAGCTATATTGGTTGTTATTCGTACAACACAAAATGAAACAGCAACATTAGTTCTTATTTTACAACAAAATAACACGGCGACATTGTTTTTCCCATTGTACAACAAAATGACACAGCAACATTAGTCTCATTGAACAGCAACATGACACAGCAACATAACTTCTCATTTGTACATACAAAATGATGACACAGCAACGTTAGTTCTCATTGTACAAACAAAATGACACAGCAACATAGTATTCGTAGTGCAACAACCAAAATGCACAGCAACATTAGTTCTCAATGTTCGACAACCTGACACAGCCACATTAGTTCTCATTGTTCGCAACAAATGACACAGCAACATTAGTTCTCATTGGACAACCAAAAATGACCACAGCAACATTAGTTTCTCTTTGTTAGACAAATTGACACAGCAACATTGGTTCTTATTGTAGAACAAAATGACACAGTAACATTGGTTCTCATTGTACAACAAAAATGACACAGCAAAAGTAGTTCTTATTGTAGAAACAAAATAAGACTACATTGGATTCTAATTAGTACAACAAAATGACATAGTACATTGGTTCTTACTCTACATGAAAATGACACCCGGAAAACATGGGCACATGGTTTTCTTACTGTACAACAAAATGACAACAGCAACATCAGTCCTCATTGTGCAAACAAAAATGACACAGCAACATTGGCTCTGACTGTACAACAAAATGGCACAGCTACATTGGTTCTCTATTGTAAAACAAAATGATCTATGGCAACAAAACATAGTTCGTATTGCATTGTGCAACAAAAATGAACCAACAACATTGGTTATTATTTTGTGTAGAACAAAATGATCCAACAACATTGGTTGTTATTGTAGAAACAAAATGACACAGCAACATTGGTTTTTATTGTACAACAACACGAGCGAGAGAAACATTGGTTTCTCATTGTGCAGCAAAATGACACGGACCATTGCTCTTATTGTACAAACAACAAACGAGAGAGAGAACGTGGTTTTCATTGTACAAAAAAATACACAGCAACATGGACTCTCGTTGTGCAACAAATGTGAGCGACGGGGTCAACACCATTAGTTCTTCTTGTACAAGTACAAACAAAATGACACATCATCATTGGGTTATAGTTGTACAAGAAATTGACACAGCAACATTGGTTTTTTGTTGTAGAACAAAATAACACAGCAACATTGGATCTCGTTGTACAAAAAAAACCAACAACAAACAAACAAAAAAAAAAAAAAAAAACGACTACGGCAACATTGGGCTTTCGTTCTACAACAAAAATGACACATCAACGTTAGTTTTTATCGAAGAACAAAATGGACACAGCAACATGCGTTTCTTATTGTACAACCAAAACGACGCACAATATTGCTCTTGCTGTACTAGAAAGTGACATAAAAATTGAAAGGAACACTTTGTCAAGAAAATCTCTTCACGAGTGTTGGGATAACTACTATAAAATGATTTAGATAGATTTTGCACATTGACGAACTGATGTTAGACATTGTTAACGCAGTCCCAGACACCCATGTCGCCTGTTCTATTGCCCACAGAGTTCAATGTGAAGAGAGAGACTGTTCAGGAGAAAAAAGATGGCGCTCATCGTCACGATAATCCTGCCATCCACTCAAGTCCCTTAACTAGACACAGTCGGTCAGGTCACTAACCGTCAAAACTCTGGGAGCAAGGCTAAATGTCGTATATTGCTGAAAACTGGGCCGATGTTATGCTCTGCATAGGGAGACACCGTGCTTGGTTTTCGATAAACCTCTGAGAAGGATGTGCCTACACTCGTTCGACTCCTCAAAGATCATTCACAAGGCAAGGCTTCTCCATAACGTTAAAAAATCGTACACGAATAAAACAAAAAAAAGAAACCTAAATGATTTTAAAGCAAAAACAAAACAGAACAAACAACCGACAGCCCTGTTCGAAAGAGTGCATACAAACTTCGAAAATAAATAGGAAAAATATAAGAAATACGCCGTACCTCGCTCACGAGAGAGTAACAAAAGTATTATATTCTGGGTGTTCATCTAAATTGCCAGTAATATCATAAGCCTTTTAGTTTATATAGATACACGGAAAGCTGCTGCTGGCAGCGTCATTTTTGCAGGACAACAGTGAGACTATTCAATGAGTGGTCTTGATATCACTCTCATAGGAATACGTTTCATTTCTTACATTCATTAAGCGTTGTTGCAAACATAAAGGCACAGTGACCTTTATCATATTCGTTCGCGCTCTACACATAGGGCACAACGTATTCTTGTTTCTGATGCCTTTAGCCATACACGACTATGTCGGAACAGCTGTGCAGGTCTTTGTTAAAGGATATAACCTTATTATAATAAACCTTTTCATATTCATAGCTGTGTGTAGTTCTGCTAAAGATAAAAAGCATTTCATACCTGTCTGTACCAGGAAAATCTGTCGCCACCATTGATATTATTATACGACTAATATTGCCATCTACAGTCTATCACGCGTTGCACAAGCCATACCAAAAAGACCTTTTCAACACCCATCCCACATGCTTCTCATTCCCATACAAATAAACACACACTTTAGACAAAGCATACAATATGAAGAACCGTAACTACATAAGCATATCTGATATTTTGGTGGCCAAGTGACTTTCCCTGCAGCGTCCAGTGAGTACATCGTGTAGTGCATTTTTGAAAGAGAGAGAGAGAGAGGATGAGGAGAGAGGATGAGAGGGAGAGAGTAGAGAGAGAGAGAGAGAGAGTGTGCATTTGAAATAAAAAGCAACCCATAATGTGAAACAAAACTGAAGTGCATGATATAGGCGGCTGCACATGTCTACTGTGACAATCAATTGTAGATACTGATGAAATGCCTAGGAAATACCAGAGTCTGAAAAGAAACTTGTAAGCACACAATATCCTTGGAACATCTCAAACCACACACAACGCACTCGCACGAATGAAGCAACACACACACACACACACACACACACACACACACACACACAACACACACACCACACACACATTGCTATGGTCCTGAAAAACCACCCGCACATTTCGTAAATCATTGCCTGATTCTTTCCACGAACGTGAAATAGATCACACACACACACAAACACACAACACACACACACACACACACACACACACACACACACACACACACACACACACACACACACACATTGCTATGGTCTGAAATAACCACCGGCACTATGTCCACGCACGTGCAAGAATCACTAGAGTCAATATGTTTAAATGTTCAAGACAGTTGGGCGAACAAAAAACAAAAATGAATATTCGTAAATCTTCTGAATTTGATTTCCAGTGTTTATTATGGCATTTCTTCTTATTCAGTCTAAATGTAGAGCCTTGCTGCCTGTGTTGCAAGTATAAAAACAGATCAGTAACTCTCACAAACCGAAATCAGTGTTATTCTACTTTCGATTGGTGTATCACACCATACTGTACACATGGAAATTCTCGGGTGAGGGAAGAAAGAACATCTCTGTTAACCCGATGATGCATTTCGGTGTATGCAGTATGTTTAAAAGGAGGCCGAACAATTTCAAGTTCGGGTTCAGCGCATGTACAAGTCTGAAAAAACTGCAAAATACTGCTGCCAGTATTTGCTGCTGCTGCTTGCTGTGCTGCATGCTGCTGCTGCTACTACCACCCATACTACTATTACTACATACTGCTAATACCACTGCTTCTGCTGCTGCTGCTGCTGCTAGCTACTACCACTACTACTAGTATCACTGCTGCTAATACCACTGCTTGCTGCTGTTGCTGCTTACTGCTCTACTACTACTACTACTACTACGGTGCTTACTACTACTATACTACTGCTGCTGGCTGCTGTTGCTGCTGCTGTGCTGCTACTAATACTACTACTACTACTACTATACCGCTGCCACTGCTGTTGCTGCGACTTCTGCTGGTGTTATTATTCGACAAAAAATCTCTATGGAAGTTGGAACTATCAGCGCCTTTAGAATAGTGATATGTAAACTTGATAACGAAACGAAGAGAAAAAAAATGTACATGTGCTCTCTCTCTATCTCTCTCTCTCTCTCTCTCTCCTCTCTCTCTCTCTCTCTCTCTTCTCTCTCTCTCACTCTCTCTCTTCGGGCTTGATCCTACTGGAATACAATTTCATTGTCATTGTCACACACACACACACATCACACACACACACACACACACACACACACACACACACACACACACACACATGCTCGCACGCACGCACGCACGCAAGCACGCACGCTGGCACAATCCACTCTACTTTTTGAAATTGTCTTAAATGAAAAAGAAAAAAAAAAATCAACAAAATGTTAACAGCGCGTGCTAAGATTCCAGTCTTTTGAAGACTGCTGATGTGCGGTGCTGCTGCTGCTGTGCTGCTGCTGCTGCTGCTCCTCCTCCATCTACTACTACTAGCAACTGCTGGAGCTGTTGCTGCTGTCGCTGCTGTTGTTGCGACTGCTGCTGGTGTTATTTCTTCAACAAACAATCTCTATGGAACTATCAGCGCCTTAGAATAATGATATGTAAAAATGATAACGAAACGGAATAAGAAAATATACATGTGCGCGCTCTCTCTCTCTTCTCTCTCTCTCTCTCTCTGGGGCTGGGGACATACTGGGATAAAATGTCATTGTAATTGTCACACACTACACACACACACACAACACACACACACAACACCCACACCCACACACACACACACGCACACACACACACACACACACACACACACACACACACCAACACACACACACACACGCAAGGGCAAGGGAAGGGGAAGAAGAAAGAACCGCCATTGACAGATGAAGAGGATTGATTTAAGAGATGCTTTGAAGGAAGACAGATAATTTAAACTACGTAAAGATATGGGAGTTTATTCCAAGAAACCGGACCTGAAAAGAAAAAAAGAACGATCGCCGTAGGTTTTTAGTTCGAATCGAGGGAATTTTGAGCGGAGTGTTGTCGGTAGAAGAACGCAACTGCCTAGAAGGAACATAGAGATGAAGGAGATCAGAAAGGTAGGATGGAGCTAACCATTCAAAGATTTAAAGCGGGGGGGTAAGGACAGTTTGTAATCTATTCGTTTTCGGCCGGCAGCCAGTGAAGAGAAGGAAGTAAGGGAGTGACATGAGAAGAATCTGGGTTGTCTGAATCAAACAGCAGCATTGTTTTGTACTTTCTGGAGACCACTAAGAAGTGTATGCGAGCGTGCATGCGCACGTATGTGCGTGCGTGCGTGCGTGTCTTGTGTGTGTGTGTGTGTGTGTGTGTGTGTGTGTGTGTGTGTGTGTGTGTGTGTGTGTGTGTACAATTTTTGTAGAGTTAGAGTTTTGGGCTTGTACAGGCCTGCTTTTGATGCCCCAGGGTGTGGATTTATATTTGTTTCACAATAAGGTTAGCATATGTGTGTGTTGTGTCGATAACGTACCATTTACTCTGTGTTTTCAATTTCAGCTTTTACATGTCAACTGTAAGTTCTAGTCTTCGACAGCGGTATAGAGATCACCACTTTTGTTGTATCATTACATTATACATGAATGTGTTCATGAGACTGTTTGCTCTAATAAACTGACTGACAGCCGCAGATGTCTGCAGCTTTATTGCTTGCTTGATGCAGGAATAAATGACAAATTAGGTGTGGAGTACAGCCTGTCACTGTGCCAGGACTGGATTGGAATGCGATAGCGTCATATGGTCATCCTAACCTAATTAGCGCTATCCTCGGTTAGATGTCAAGCTCAAGTACTTTACAATGCGCACTATTTTGACACAACGGGCTGCATACAATAGTGTGGACCGACTATCTGGTAGTGTTAACATGTGTGTAGACGTGTCATTCAGTTGGATGTCAGTCTTTCGCTTATGCCTTGAGTTTGTATACCAACGACTGTACTGGCCTTCTCTTCTAAGAACTAGTTACGGGATTTTACATATGGCATAATGTAGTGCGTGCGTTTACACACCGGTCATCGGTTTTAAGTCTCATTTGAAGGATTTGTGGGAAGTGGGGTTGGAAACAATGTTATGTCTGAAGAAAAGAATGGAAACAGTCCGGCGGAGATTCGAACCGCAACCCCAGGATCATTAGGATTACGAGTCTGGCACTTTACTCTCTAAGGTTCTTTCCTTTTCGCCACCCCCCATCTTTATCATCCACATCGATCAGCGCCGATCATGTTCTCAAATTTTTTTTACCATTCATGCCCTGCTCTCATGGTGATGTCAGTTTTGATATTTGTCTCAACGTTTATGCTTCTGGTGAGTCGTTGATCATTGGTATTTCCTCGTTTTCTTGAAAACAGAGTGGTGTGGCTGTGTGTGTGGGGAGCAGGAATGAGCAGCATGAAGATAATGCCACTGAAGTGGCTGAGAGAGAAGAGATAGATAGATATAGATAGACAGATATATAGATAGATAGATAGATAGATAGATAGATAGAAAGAGAGACGAGAGAGAGAGAGGAGAGAGAGAGAGACAGAGACAGAGAGAGAGAGAGAGACAGACAGACAGACAGACAGACAGAGAGAATGAATGAATGAATGAAATAAATGATTCTTTAATTGTAAAGGCCACCAGCCCATCATAATAAAAAACACATAAAAGATCGTCACACATGATAAAGCACGCAAAGAAAAAACAAAAAAAAAACAAAACAAAAAAAAAAAAAAAAAAGGGGGGAGCAGCTAAATCATACTTATTCGCCAGCGTTAAAACAGTATATATGAATCTCTTTATACATACGGAAAATGTAACCAAAAAAGCAATTAAGACACAATTGGCAATGAAGCAACTAAACACACAGTTACTAATGTACACATTAGGAATTCAAGTTTCTGATACAGAGAGCTTTGTGAACAAAAAGTGCGACATCCTTTTATCAGTTTTTGGTTTTGCTTGACATCAACAATATAAATTCAAAAAAGATGGCTGCCCCCAGAATTTGTGAGGAATAAACTGGGGCACACGAATATTTCATACATTGGACATATCAAGAGAAAATGCATTTCACTCTCTTCAACATCACAACAAAAAGGACAGAGCGAGAATCAGTATTACGACCAGGTTGAAACTTAAGAAAGTGAGACTTCAAAACGGACATCCCTATTCTAAACCTTGTAAAAGACTTTCTCACAGTTATATTCTTAATTAAAGAAGATACATACTCAGAGAGCAAATAACATCGCGTTTGAAAAAGGAATACACATAAAAAAAAATCATAAGAAGATAAAGAAGACTTCAGTCCTGCTTAAAAACAGTCAATAAGACGTTGCTTAAATTCTGCTATAAAAAAACTTTAACCATTCCAACACTTTGCGACTCCCAAACATTCCAATCTATATTAACAAAATGTTGCACACGCTGCATGTCCATGTAGAATAATTATGACGCTGCAATTCCAAACACATATTGTAGGCCTTTTTGAGTACCTTGAAGTATATAATCTGTCAATATCAGCCAAATTAATACATCTGGAGTAAAGTAGCCACAAAGTGTGTGTGTGTGTGTGTGTTGTGTGTGTGTGTGTGTGTGGAGGGGGGGAGGGTACTTCCAGTTTCCCGTAAATTAATTGTCTGGATTGGAGACTTATAACTTACACCAAGAAATCGCTTCAAAGCTGTGAGATGTACTCGTTCAATTGGTCTCGGATACCCGGACAAGCCCAAAATTCTGAACCATAAGTAAGAATAGGCAGAAATTTGCGAGTCAAAAACGTTTGAAAAACACTTTTGGAGAGAATTCACCAACAGACCACAATAACTTCATAATTGCTGAAAACACCCTTGCTGGCACGCCCAGTCTAAGTCTTTCATGGTATGAGAAAATGAGTTTGGTGGACATAACAACCTAGGTATTTGTACATGTTAACAATTTTCAGTTCATAACCATTAAAATAACCACTTTTCGCTTCACCAATGAAAAAACCCCATTTCGAAACACAACAATATTCGACTTGTCACAGATTCACAACAAGGCCCAAACGTTTGAGCTTTCACAAAGTATGTGCAGCTGGGTTTGTAGACCAAATAGACGGTGTCAGAAAATAGAACAACCATCGTCTGCAAATAACAAAATAAATAGTTCTATAGTTCTGGGGGCAAGCTGAATGCCAGTCTACCATGTTTGGTAATATCACAAGTAGTTCATCAATAAATAAAAAGTGAGAACAATACAGGAGAGCACACTTCACCTTGTTTTACACCTTTAGGACAAAAAAATTTTAGTTTGATCTGCTCCTGCGCGCACACGTGCTTTGACAACTCTGTACATGCTTTGCAAGGCATAAAAAATTTTACCATTCCAAACCATGCTTGCCTAATACTTTCCACAATTTATCTCTGCAAACCGAGTCAAATGCCTTGCGAAAATCAATAAAGGCAACATATAATTTTCTGTGCCTTAAAAGCTGTTTCTGAATCATAGAAAAAAGTGTAAAATATGATCAGGGGTGGTACTATGATCTGGTCTAAGCCAGCTGTTCCTCACCAATAACATTGTTTATTTCAATCAGTCAGTGATACGCTTATTTTAAAAACGTAACTGTACACGCTTGCTATGATGTCAAGCAAAAGAAATTCCTCTGAATTATCTGAAACAGAGGGGTCACCTTTTTATGTAATGGTAGTAAAATTGACAATGACCAAGGCATCTGGAAATAAGCACTTGTCAAAAAAGATTGTTGAAAAGCTTCGTGAGAAATGGTAAAACATCTGTTCACAACTATATTTGTAAAATTGGCCAGTAAGGCCATCAGGCCCAGTGCTGTGTCATACTTCAAGGCACCAATAGCTGAGGCGTATCTCGTGAGAAATATACATTTAGAGATTCACAATCAAGAAATACAGAATTCCCTTGTTCACCAACCCTCGTCAGACAAATCGTAAGTATCAACATCATTTACAGAGTTGAATACGTTCTTAAAATGATCACACCACTGTTCTTTTGAAACATTTACCCAGTGGCTCCTCTTGCACGCACAGCACGTATAGTGCCCCAAAATTTACGTGGGTCATTGGAGGCAGTTATTAAGATTATTAATGATACTATCACGATCGAGCGTTCGCTTTATCTGCTATAAGTTGTTTGTACTGTCTTCTTTTTCAACAGTAAGAGGGTCTATCTTCAACAAAGTTAGAATATTGACATTTGCGGAGACGTTGCCTCAGGACTGGTCGACAGACTTTGTCGACGCTCTAGGTCAAACCAAAATCCGCAGTTTTTCCGCACCCAGAGTATGTGTCATCAGCATACTCTCACCAGCCTTATGTAGACACACAAAAATCATTTAACTTGGAACGGGCTAGGTTCACATCAGCTGTTTATAAGATCAGTAGCTACATCTAATTTGTCTTTAATTTCATGTAACTGCATCGAATTTAATATGTCTTTCCTGTCATCTTTCCACTTATATTTGACTTAGCTGTGCAAAGTTTGCTGTGTGGTAAATATGCCAGTGGAAAACAATAAGTCGAAGACGGCCAAGAATTCAGCTCAGCAATTGTTGTTGATTCAAGAAGGGTACCATCAAAAACTGGCAAATTGGCAATATAAACATAACCAACAACTTAGCCAGCGGGGTGAAGTGTACGTAAATGCCCAAGAAAAAAACGCATAGGATTGAACACATTTAAAATAAAAGCCACTTTCTACAGAATTGTAAAAACGACCAAAAGCATTGACGGACGAACTAACGAGGAAACACGCGCAGTTCTATCATCAACTTCTGTGATTATTCTGCTGAATCGTCGATATGCCAGATCTGAGGTGGATCACCACCATTCCAGTTGTCTGG
>JADBJO010036801.1:0-5000 GCA_016801955.1 Conus betulinus | reverse complement strand
AACAAACGGAAAACTAAAGTACTAACACTACTACAACAACTACTACTACTACTGCTGCAACTACTACTACTACTACTACTACTACTACTACTACTACCACTACTACTACTACACACACGCACACACACACGCACGCACGCACACACACACGCACGCACGCACGCACGCACACACACACACAGTGGACATTGTTCTTTATTTTTTTTTTTTTTTTTTATTGCAAGATTTCCTTTCTTCACCCTTCTTTGCTGCATTGCTTTTCATTTTGTTGGATGAATCAATTATATTTTTAAGGTTGGGCATACACGAATATGACAGTTTGATGGTGTTTTTGTTGAATATTTTGGACAGTTTGTGTTCTTTTGGGAATGGTGCTGTCAGAATTTTGAATAATTCTTTCCCTACGTTTGTTTTTACTCTACCATCATATGGCGGGGGAGGGGGGGGGGGGGGGGGGGGGGGGGGGGGGGGGGTTGTACCATGTGATTTTTCTTTTCCTGTTCTTTTTGTTTTTGTTCATAGTAATATCTGGACTGTGTTGTAGTTTGTAGCTATAACCACTTTTTTGTAATGCTTCTTGGTATTCTGCTGCTGCGTTGTTGAATACTCTTTCATTGTGAGAGAGATTAGATAATCTCTGTTTATACCATTAGGTATGGTTTTTTTTTTTATAGATGGTGGGTGGTTGCTGTTGATGTTTACATAGATGGGTGTGTCATTAGGTTTCTTGTATGGTTTATATATATGGTTATTGAGGTCAAGCGTTATGTCTAGGTAGTTGAAGAAAGGAAATCTTGCAATTGCACTAATAAAGAACAATGTCCACTAAACAATAAATGCCTCTACAACAACATTGTATACCAAGCTACTGTGACATCAGAAAATGAAAAAAAAAACATACATAGGGATCACTGAAAACCATTTCAAAACCCAGATATGCAAACCACAAACAGTCATTCAATAAAGAAAAATACAAAAACCAAACAGAACTGAGCAAATATATTTGGAGACTCAAAGATAAAAAAGGTAAACTGCAATATATCCTGGAAAATTATGAAAAGGGCATCACCATACAATAACATTCCAAAAAGATGCAACCTATGCTTAACAGAAAAAATGGTTTATACTATGCAAACCACATCTAGCAACACTAAACACCAAAATAGAAATAGTAAACAACTGCAGGCACAAATGGAAATCGTTGTTAGCAAAAACACCCTGAACCACAAATAACTTGAGAACCGAGCTACACGTGCAGCCAACCCGCACGTGCAAACACACTTTTGAATCTTGAATTGTAAACAAAACTGAAAATACACGTGAAGCCAACTCGCACATCAGGCTGTATAACACCGGCAGTGAATGACACTAAACCATCCTGAAGAGAGAGCAAGCGCTCGAAACAATATTGTAGTTTTAAAACTTTCTTTAATACCTTATTTTAAACAGATGTTGCTCCCTAAGGGGTTGAGCACCTTTGAATTTTTATTAGGCTTTTTAACAGTATTATATATATATATATATATATATATATATATATATATATATATATATATATATATTCCAAGGATAAGTATCTCTCTCTCTTGGACCCTCACAATCGACTATCAATATAGTAAACTATGTTTTGTTTGTTTTTCCTCAGGGGACTCCGATCGTTGAAACCCAGTTTTCAAAACTTATCTTATGTCAAACCATATTCATCTTAAACTTTGAACCCACAATTTCTGTTTGATTGCCCTGCAATGCTGTATTCAGGAACTGGCGAACAATTGCTTATACGTGAGAGAAGAGCTGATATATTTATTGTTTTCGATATTTATTCCAAAAATGTGTATATAATTGAGTACAGTGGACATATACCCAGCGAAAATGAGAAAATCAATGTTGACATCATATTTTTCTGTGAAACTTCTGTGTGAAAGAAGCACTTTTATGCGCAGTTTTTCGTCTGATTTTGTCTGTTTTCTTATTCCACTTCAAGTTATAGCAAATTTGTCGGCATTATTGAAAAACACATCTGGTGGATTTAGCAAAAGCAAAAAAAAACATGGGTTATTTTTGAAAGGATTATTGATTTTAATACACCAATTCTAACACGGCGGGGAGGGGTGGGGGGTATCCGGCGTTTCGTCCTTCTGAACAAACGAAAGGTCCGCCTTTTTGTGTTTAGCGCTCTTACAAGAGTACTCGATTTTTTTCTCTCTTTTTTTTTTTTTTGTTGTTTTGTTTTTTTGTTGTTGTTGTTGTGTTGCTAAACAAACAAACAAAAAAATTAAAGAACTCGGAACTAAAACCATCAGAACCGGGACTTTGGGGGGGGTGGGGGGGTAGGGGTGGGGGTTCATTGTCCTAGGACAGATGTCCCTTCCTCTAGGGTGATTTCTCCTTGTTAGAACTCGTCAGCTTCAGCTTGATTTGTACAAGGACTGTTTTTAAGTAGACTTTTTTGATATCACAAGCCTCAACACCAGCACTGGCATGCTGAGATGTATAAGAAAAGAAAAAAAAAAGAAACTTTCTACTTTTCATTGTCTTTTTTGATTTGTCAGCAGGTTCTTTCATCGATGTAACCGGTCACCAAAGTTGTTGAAAAATCAGTTCACATGGTTTGATTATCTCAGCTTGTTAACATCCAGCCCCTCCTGTGGAACATGATTTGATTTTTGTTTGTCCGTCTCTCCCTCCCTTTTGTATATTCTTATTCATACGACTGTTCACTCATGCTATATACTCCCGGGCATGCATATACTTTGATAATTATAATTGTAATATGCATTTTTTTTTTATTGAATGATATCTTGTTGCACTATACATTTTATCCATGCAGAAGAATAGTTGCACGTATAAGCAATGTTTGTTCAACATCTTGTCAACAGCTGCATTGGAGAGGGGGAGGGAGAGTGGATTGGAGTGGTAGGGAGCAGAGGAGTGTATGTACGAAGGTGGGTTGGGGGAGAAGATGTGTGTTTTTGTTTTGTGTGTTTGTTTGTTTTTCCTTCACTGTAAACAAAAAAACAAAACAAAAAAAAAAGAAAAAAAAACTTTTTAAAGTTTATAAAAAAACATTTTTTTAAAAGACAGAAGCAAAGCATATCATTGAATGCCTATGAAGAGGAGGTGAGGTGGGGGAGGGGGGGAGGGTGTCGGGAGGAAGGCAGAATAAATACACCCCTTCAACCTTTTTTCGCTGTCTGCAGTCCAGCACTCCACCCCTTTGTTTGTCAGTCCGATGATCTCACCCATCACCTGTCTCCAAGTGAACATTCAATCCGTGCGCTGCACTATTGCTTTTCCTCAAACTAACAATCATGATTTAGACGATGTCCTCGCTCGCTGTAAATGGCGTTTTTTTTTTTTGTTTTTTTTTAAATCACATACCGATAAAAAGGGACATAAATCCTCTTTGAGCCGACGTAAAAAGTGCACAAGTCTTCTCCCTTCTAGAAGTCGAGCGTTTGTGGGCTGGCAACGAGGGTGTCCTACGGTGACGACTATGTGACGCCGTCATTGGTTTGCTTCGACTGACGACTTACTCGTTGTTGTGTCGTTGAGGTGACGTTTAATGACATTGTGTGGTAGGGGTGGCTTGAATATCGGGTGCGGAAGATCGAGGTCTGCCAGGACAACAGACTGATAATGGCGCGATGGTAACGGAAAGGCTGTGTACGTGCGGCGATCTCTCTCTCTCTCTCTCTCTCTCTCTGAGTGAACAATTGTGAGTGACTCTCTGTGTGTGTGTGTGTGTGTGTGTGTGTGTGTGTGTGTGTGTGTGTGTGTATGTGTGTGTGTGAGTGTGTGTGTGTGTGTGTGTGTGTGTGTGTGTGTGCGCGCGTGTGTGTGTGTGTGTGTGTGTGTGTGTGTGTGTGTGTGTGTGTGTGTGAAAGTCTGTGTTGAAGTTGTTGTGTGTGTGTGCTTGTGTGTGTGTGTGTGTGTGTGTGTGTGTGTGTGTGTGTGTGAGTGCGTGTGAGTGAGTGAGTGAGTGAGTGTGTGTGAGTGTGTGTCTGTGTGTCTGTGTGTCTGTTTGTCTGTCTGTCTTTGTTGAGTATGTGTTTGTGTGTGTGTGTGTGGTGTGGTTCTTCTCCTTCTTTTTCTTTTCTTTTTCTTCTTCTTCTTCTTCTCATCATCATTATCATCATCACCATCATCATCATCATCATCATCATCATCATTACCACCACCACGACCACCACCACCACCACCACCATCATCATCATCATCATCATCATCATCATCATCATCATCGTTATTAAATGATCATGGTTTTTATCCCTATTATGGTCTGCCTACTTGGGTAGAGCCGATCGAAATGCAGCCTGCTTGTGCTGCATCCAGTCGTTTCCCTTGTGATTCAGCCGAGTCCCTCAGTTTTTTCCCCCCCTTCATTCTTTCGACTCTTTATGCAGGGCGCATGAAATGTGTAACGTGTCATCTATACCAACGGCCAAAGTGGCCTTATGCTCCGAAAGTAGTGATGTGGTTTTACGTGTGTGCAAGATTTCATGCTTACTTTCACACCTGGAACCTCAGTTTATAGACCAATTCGGGCGTGCGTGCGTGCGTGCGTGCGTGCGTGTGTGTGTGTGTGTGTGTGTGTGTGTGTGTGGTGTGTGTGTGTGTGTGTGTGTGTGTGTGTGTGTGTGTGTGTGTGTGTGTGTGTAACCGAGCAGGACAACAAGATGCTTCTAATTTTGCCAAACACCATTTTTAGCTTGAATCTGTTCAAAGTATATTTTCTACATGGACATTGAATATCTAAGCAAAGACAGACGAAAATAAGTAACAGAACAAACAAAATTGTTCTGTAGGCTGAATACAGAATAATTGGGTAAAAAAAAAAAAAACGACAATAACAAAATAAGGAAAAAAAACGAAACAAATTCACTCTATAATTTATCGCATTTCCCACCCTGCCGTTTGTTTTTCTTTCAAACTCCCTTTCCGGTAACTGCTTATTGTTGCCGTAAAACTTGGTAAAAAAAAAAAAAAAATACAACACA
>JADBJO010036800.1:7500-10525 GCA_016801955.1 Conus betulinus | reverse complement strand
GTAAAACAAGGAGATGTGTGCAGCCCAATACTATTTTCTCTGTTTATCAATGAATTAACTTCCGAAGTTGTTAATAATGGGAGGCATGGTGCACAGTTTACTACAGAAATTCTACAGTTGTTTATCCTTCTTTTGGCAGATGATGTAGTTCTGATCTCTGAAACAGTGATTGGCCTTCAAACGCAATTAAATAGTCTAAATCGCTCTGCTACTTCACTTCAGTTACGGGTAAACATGTTGAAAAGTAATATAATCGTGTTCAGAAAGGGTGGATATTTAGGTGTTCGAGAACAGTGGACTTACGATGGAATCCGGATGCCAGTATTTAACATCTATAAATACCTCGGAATTTATTTTTCAACACGGCTAAGTTTTTCTGCCGCTTGTAAGATCTTTCGAGCAGAGCTAACATGCTTTGTTGTGTATTATGCAAAGGTTATCTAGGTTAGGAATAAATCTTTTCATGTATTCATCAAACTGTTTGATTCTCAAATCCAGCCTATTGCACAGTATGGTGCTGAAGTATGGGGCTTAGAAAATGCTGCGCTACACTGTGAAAAAGTCCATTTATTTGCCCTGAAAAAAATTTCTAGGTGTGTCTGTGCAGACACCAAACGATCTGATTTATGGCGAAACAAGTAGATATCCAATTTATTTAAATTCTGTTATAAGATGTATAGGTTATTGGTTAAAGTTACTTGAAATGGAAGACGTAAGATTACCGAAGAAAGCCTAAGATGTTATTTGATTTAGATATGAGGGGCAAGGTGAACTGGGTGACAAAAGTCAAAATGAGATTATATGAATTAGGGCTGGGATATGCGTGGGTTAACCAGTGTGTCGGAAACAAGACTGCATTTTTGAAAATGCTTCGTATCAGACTTATTGATTGTAGATGGCAAGACTGGAATGCTCACATTCAAGATAGTAATAGATTTGATTTATACAGACACTTCAATCCACTACATCGCATCCCAACCTACTTATCTATACAAATGGACTGCCATTTAAAAAGTACATAATGACAAGATTTAGATTTGGAGTGTCTGATATTAAATGTTCATCGATATCGTTATCGTAAAGAGTGTACCGAGATTGAACTTGTTTGTCGTGTAAAGAGGCTCGTGAAAACGAGGTTCATTTTGTGTGTTTTGCTGTCCCGCCTTGGAAACACTTAGAAGCCAGTTTATCCCATCAAAATATCATAGACACCCTTCTGCATTTAGGCTTATCTTACTGGTCACTTCTGCTCGCGAAGATGTTATAAGACAATTTGCCATCTATTTGTATAAGGCGTTCAAAATCCGCTCCATTTGCTGTGCGTGATTGATATCGTTCTCCTGTCAATTCTCGTCAAGAGTGCAAACCCACCGGAGGAGACACTGCACTTGCTGCCGAGTCACTTCAGTGGTGTTCAGTGGCGCCTGTTCTGATCTAACATACGCAGGACACCACCTACTAAGCCCCCTACTGACGACAATAATTGCTTAGTCGCGGACCGGCGTGAGTGAGCTCTCCCTCCGGAGGGCGCCACCACGTCCGTCAAACGACAGTCCCCATGGACTCGCCGATACCGGTGACCCCGACGGAACCAAACCAAGGACACAGACGTGGAGAGGACATCGAAACTGAGGTCACCATGAGAGCAGGGCATGAAGGGCCACAGAACTTTGAGACTTTTTTTTATGCTGATCGATGAGAATGAGGATGATTAAGATGATGCTACGGATTTCCATTTCGGTCTGAGACTACATGACAGGGCTGTACTATACGCTTCCTTTCATAATATATCCCTGGCGTCAACAGGCCCGAGAGAGGCCAGGACATCTGCAGTGTTGGTCATGAAATTTGAGAAACACTCTCAGAAACTGCATCCATTAAGTGGATGAAACTCGAC
Source organism: Conus betulinus (assembly GCA_016801955.1). Taxonomy (NCBI): domain Eukaryota; kingdom Metazoa; phylum Mollusca; class Gastropoda; order Neogastropoda; family Conidae; genus Conus; species Conus betulinus. The sequence continues at coordinate 8,628 of JADBJO010036800.1, read as the reverse complement.
TGTGTGGTCCCAGTCTTCCCAACTGAGTCCGCAGCAAAACTCAACTCTGGGTAGGAGCCGGTCGGGGCAGAAAAACCCACATGACTCTGATGGGATTCGAACCCACGACCTCCCAGCCGGGAGTCCGCGAAGATAACCCCTTTCGCCACGGTGGCTGGTGACTCTTTTATTTTTCTGTCTGTATTGCCCTACCTTTCTCTCTGTCTTTTTATCTGCCTATCTGTCTGGTCTGTCTCATTCCCTGTCTGTCTGTCTGTCTGTCTCTGCACCCTACCTCTCCGTCTCCCTCTCTCCCCCCTCTCTCTCTTTCTCTCCTCTCTCTCTCCTCGTCTCATCTCTCTCTCTCTCCACCTCCGGTCCTACCTTCCCACCCTCCCTCCCCATCTCCCTTCCCTATCTGTCCTTGGTCTGTGAGCAAGCACAGAGAGAGAGAGAGTTATTCTCCTAACCAGACGGTAATCCGTTTTACGGCACAGCATCAATCACGACACGAAGAAGAAACCTACGCTGATCAAATTTGAGTGCCCTGATTCTCTCTTGCAAATTTAAGAAACCATTGGGAAGATAGCAGGAAACTCCAGACATAATGTCTGCTCTGTTACGACTGATGATTATGACATAGTCTGGCAGCGGATCTACATCGTCGCTATCCATGGGGCTCTCTCAGCTTTCCTCTCGCTCGGGATTACAGCAGCTGGTGTGCTGCAGCTCTGAGTTGGATGGCACCAGCCTCACTCTTCCGGGTCCGGTGTTTTGCCCTCCGGATATTTGCTGCTGACAGATGGAAACTACAATATCATAGCATGATGCGCATACTTTCCTAGTTTTCTTGGGCACAGTCGCGCGTGTGACCGTAGAATTCAGCGGAGTTCGGACCCCTAGACCGTGCAAATCAGACAGACAAACAAATCTCGAAGCTATACCCCAAAAAATGCATTTTAATACAGCTTTTATTCCTATCTTCAAACTGCAAACAAGAACAACATTGTCTATAAGAAATATGGTCAGGAAGGAAAGAGTTTCTTCTCGTACTGTACTGTGCCTTGCCCTAGAAAAGTAGGGGGGCGAGAGAGAGAGAGAGAGATGAGAAGAGAGAGAGAGAGGGAGTAGAGGAGAGAGAGAGAGAGA
>JADBJO010036800.1:0-2500 GCA_016801955.1 Conus betulinus | reverse complement strand
GTTCGTAGGGAATTACATAAAAGTCTAAAAGTCAGGCTTGAAACCAGTCGGCTAATCGACACAAAGTTTGACAGAGTTTGCTGACGAGGTTTTGATGAGGAACTGTATTGACTCCAGAAATCCCTTTCGATTATATGACTAATTTCCTTGTGTGACAAAGGACAGTCAACCTTAATACTACCTAATATATTCTTTGCTCCCCCTTTTGCTGCTCTATCTGCTTGATCGTTAAAAATGAAGGAGGTGTGCGATAGGACCCACGAAAATACAACATTAGTACCTTTCATGTAAAGACAGTGCAACATGTACATAATCTCAATAATAATTCCTCTCTCTGTGTATTTTCAAAAACAATGCAAACTTTTTAATACTGACTGTGAATCAACACAAAACAGGGATATTAAATATTGAGACTGGCAAGGAAATTAAATAATTTAATGCCATCAGGACAGCAACAAGTTCAGCTGTAAATATGGAATGACCCTTACCTAAATAATATGATTTTTCAGCTTTGTAATCTGGAATTACAAAGCCAGATCCCGCACTACCATCATCAAGAACTGAGCCGTCAGTGTATACTTTCAAATAGTTAGTAAACTTTTCTTCCATGTCAATTTTGACAGATGCTGCTAACACATGCGCCGACATCGCTTTATTTAGATCAGAAGAAAAAATGTTAACTTTTACTTCCGTTAATTCCCAAGGGGGTACCGGCGGAACCAGTACGCGAGGCGCTACCCTCGTGTGGTTAATCTTTGATGAATTAAAACGTCTGAAACATATGAACGAACCGTCTCTCTAAATTTGAATTTTTCTGTGCATTTTTCGAAAAAAATCAATGTCGGATCGTGTATTTTAACTCTTCAAGGTCGTCCACGGCAATCCGTCTCACTACATATTTTACAGAACTTATTTTCCTTTCTTCATCAAGTGGCAAAAGGCCTGCTATCTTATAAACTTCAGAGGACTTAGTGTGTGCACAGGTACACCCAGGGCCAACTTTACAGCTTTACTGTCAATTCTTTGAAGTTTTCTTTAAATGCGATCGCGGAGCTGAAAAGAATACCTCCTGTCCGTAAGTCAGTCTTGATCGTACAAGACTGGTTGCTAAATGCGACAAAACTTTGGGATTCCTGTCCCCATGGAGAATGACTGACAATTTTTTAGAAAATTCAAACTTTTAACCGCTTTAGTAACTATCGAGTCTATATGTGTTTTTTTCCAGTTTTAGTTTTGGTGTAAGTAGTAGGACGCCTAAAAAATTTACTTCAAAGTTTATAAAAAATTTCCCGTCCTCCCAGAAAGAATATAGGCAAGTTACTTGGGGGTATTCCATATCCATTGTTAAAGAGAACCAAATGTGTCCTTTTCAACAGAGAATTGAAAGCCGTTCAAATGCATATAACTATTTTAATTTATCCAGCTCGTTTCTGAAAGAGCTTCTGAATATAATTTATGTGACGTAAATTTTTGTTCTTTCTTTAAAGATACATTAATCCATATTTGCCAATGTCATCAGCATATTGAGCTACCTTGGTATCATATTGATCTATTGAGAACACGTGACCAGAAAGACCAATTTGTTTTTATTTATATACAATAGTCGGCTGTGCCCACACTCTATCGTAAGCTTTAGTAAGATCAAAGAAGGAAGCAAGGACACTTTTACGTTTAGAAAACTGTTTCTTAATATGAGTAGTTTAGTCGTGTCAGGTGATCAATTGTACTTCGTCCTTTTCTAAATCCAGCTTGATGTGAAGAAAATACATCATTTTTATCACAGTAATAGGCCATTCTGAAATTTACTATTTTTTTCCATGACTTTTCCAGTATGAGACGTGACTGAAATGGGTCTATAACTAGACGTCTCAGACCGAGGCTTGCCCTGCTTTAGAATAGGAGTCACAATAGACGTCTTCCACATATCGGGAATTTGTCCACATTCCCAACATTTGTTAAATAATTTATGTAAAATGACTATCCAGTTCTCTGGTAAATGGTTTAACATAGTGTAAGAAATCCCATCCAAACCAACCGAAACCTTTTTATTTCCCAACAGACGGATAGCATTCCTGACTTCCTGTAAAGATATTGATACATTTATAGTACTGTTGTTGTTTGGTACAGGATCTCTATAGTTATCAGTATTTTTTTCTTTTTAATCTAAACGACTTTTGTTTCATTAGGCAAACATTCCGTACAACATGTTTTAACGTACATAGATGCAAATTCCTCAGCCTTTGAGATAGAAAATTCTTTACTTGTTGTTTTGATCGGGTAATCTTGGAGTTTAATGCCCGATTTCATTTCTTTCACCTTATCCCACCTTTTTTCATGTCTTTACAGTCAGATGCTTCATTTAGACAGAACTGTGACCAGTATTGTCTTTTTGCTTGCGCTGTGACTCTGTTTGCTTTTATTTTTGTACTGCACATTTCTTTATGAGCTGCATCTTTTATCTCTTGCACAGGAACTTTTCTAACTTTTAGCCAGTTAAGAT
>JADBJO010036799.1:2500-10529 GCA_016801955.1 Conus betulinus | reverse complement strand
GGATACGGCGTGCCAGCTGGATGTCCTTGGGCATGATGGTGACACGCTTGGCGTGGATGGCACACAGGTTGGTGTCCTCAAAGAGTCCGACCAGGTAGGCCTCGCTCTGGAAACGCAGGTCGGTTTTGAGTCCTGGGCGATCTCACGGACCAGACGCTGGAAGGGCAGTTTACGGATCAGCAGTTCCGTGCTCTTCTGGTAACGGCGGATCTCACGGAGAGCCACTGTGCCAGGCCTGTATCTGTGGGGCTTCTTCACACCTCCGGTAGCAGGAGCACTCTTTCTGGCAGCCTTGGTGGCCAGCTGCTTGCGCGGAGCCTTCCCTCCAGTGGACTTACGTGCAGTCTGTTTGGTACGAGCCATGGTCAGTCAGTCACTTGGCTGTCTTCTTCAACGATCAAGCTCAGAGAGACAAATAAACCCCTCCGCCCGCCCCTCAGCCTACTTATAGGCCTACTAGTAGTCCGTGCGCCCGTGTACGTGTGTGCGCGCGCGGCACTCGACTTCTACCAATCAACGTTCAGGGAGCGCCTTTTCTTCGACCAATCAAACACACGCAGGCCGCCCGCGTCTCGCCCGGCGAACAAGCAGCCCAGCCAGCCCTCCACCGCACCCCCTTACTCCCTCTCTCTCTCTCTCTCTCCCCCCCCCCCATTGGAAGCAAGCAAGAGAGAGGATGGGAGTGAGAGGGTGGGGGGAATAATAATCATGTGAAGGAAGGAAGGAATGAAGGAACTAACAAACAGCAGCAGTTTTGCGAAGGAATGTGTCGGTACTCTTTCTCTCTCTGTGTGTGTGTGTGTGTGTGTGTGTGTGTGTGTGTGTGTGTGTGTGTGTGTGTGTGTGTTTTCTCCCCCCTCCCCCAAATCGGAACAAATACTCAGCCTTGACATTGACGTTGTCCTTGGCATTAGGTGAGGTTGTTGATCTACGACCAATCATTCTACGATGGTGCCAGACTTTCGAACGATTGGATAATAACACCAGTCGATCAGGGGGCCGCAGTCTCTTATATAAAGGATTCTTTTCCGACCCTCAATATATATCTACCATATGCCACTCTGCCATTCATTCACGCGCGTTCACTCCCACCCTCCCTCCCCCTCCCTCCCTCCCTCCCTCCCTCCTGGCGGCGGCTGCTGCTGCTGCTGCTGCTGCTGCTGCGACGCGCGCCGCCAATCTTGTGTCCAATCCTCAGCCCACCCCCACCACGGTCCATCTGTTCTGCTCTGAATCTAGCCTGTTCCCTGATCTACACCTGCCTGCCGGCCTGCCTGCCTGCCCGCTGAATCAAGGCTCGCCTCCAGCTTATTATTCTGCTCCCTGCGCCAGTCACACCATCACCACATCAGTCTGTCTGCCCGTGTGTTCAACTCAACCACGTAGTTTCTGCAAGCACTCCCCCCACCCTTCACGATCTAGCAGCCTACACGCTGTGTCTTTCTTTTTATAAGCTTAAGTGGAAGGTGGCCTCTGATACTTGTTCGGTAGTCTAGTTGTTAGCGTGTCCACCTGTCAAACGGGAGACCAGGGTTCGTTTCCCTGATCTGCATTTTTTTTTGTTTGTTTTTTTTTTTTTTGCTTTTTTTTGGGGGGGTGTGTGTGTGTGTGTTATTCTTTTCTCTGACATCCACAATTTCTACTACCAAAAGGGGAGAAAAGTCCTATAGTGACTGATTTCTATATATATATTTTTTCTTGTTGTTGTTGTTTGTTTGTTTTTGTTTTTTTTTTTTTATTCATTTATTTACCTATTTATTTTTTCATGCCATCACCACATCAGTCAGTCTGTCTGTGTTCAACTCAACACAACGTAGCTTCTGCACGCACTCTCCCACCCTCCCCCATCTAGCAGCCTAGACGCTGTGTCTTTCTTTCTTTCTGCCACCACATTTTCAAACCACTTTGGCAAACACAGACTGCTGCAAAAAACAACAACAACAACAACAACAACAACACCAACATCACCACCACCAACTCCAATAGAAAACCCGAAGAAAAACAAACATCAACATGAAAATAACATGTCAAACTGTGTGCAAATGAACGCTGATCTTCAGACCAAATACCTAACATGACATGGCATGACATGACATGCCTTGTGACAATGCAAAATATAGATCTGTCGTAGGGGCACGACTGCTCCACTGTCTTGTTTGCTGGGCTTTTTTTTTTTCTTTTTGTCTCTCCTTATCTCTCTCTTTGCTTTTTTGGGTGGATTGTGGGTTCATCTTCTTCCCGTCACATCATCCTAGGCTATCGTTATTATCAACGAGACACCAAACGAAAGGGGAAGAGGGGGCCAACGACGACTCTTTGAGCAACGAGACACAAACCATCCCGCTCAGGAAAATGGGTGGCCCTGAAAAGGGCCTAGTTAGTTTGGGGGTCGATTTGGGAGACAAGCAGACGCGCGCAGGTTTACTTGCTGCTGGTGTACTTGGTCACCGCCTTGGTGCCCTCACTGACGGCGTGCTTGGCCAGCTCACCTGGCAGCAGCAAGCGCACAGCCGTTTGAATCTCGCGGCTGGTGATGGTAGAGCGCTTGTTGTAGTGGGCCAGTCTGGAAGCTTCGGCAGCGATTCTCTCAAAGATGTCGTTGACGAAGCTGTTCATGATAGACATGGCTTTGCTGCTGATACCAGTGTCTGGGTGCACCTGCTTCAGCACCTTGTAGATGTAGATGGCATAGCTTTCCTTCCTTTTCCTCTTGCGCTTCTTGTCCCCGGTGCGAACGGCCTTGGCCTTGCCGGCCTTCTTGGCGCCTTTCGAGCTCACTTTCGGCATGCTTTGACTACAGTCGTTTGCTCTGTCGAGAAATGCCGCCGCCGACCCCGGGCTGGGAATTTATAGTGGCTGAGTTCGCTCGGCGGCTGCGCGCCTCACGGCGTGAACGCCGTTGGTTTTCCTGTCGCACAAGGCAGGGCCGTCAGCGAGGCTCTATTCACATGCGCGTCCGTAACCGGCCCACACTCGCGCTTGCTGAAAGCGCCCAACACACTTTGCTACGTAGAGCACGTTCTGTACCCGTCGTCATCGTCATCATGTCTGGTCGCGGCAAAGGAGGAAAAGTCAAGGGAAAGAGCAAGTCCCGTTCTTCCCGAGCCGGACTTCAGTTCCCCGTGGGTCGTATCCATCGTCTCCTGCGCAAGGGCAACTATATGCGAGCGTGTAGGTGCCGGAGCTCCCGTCTACCTGGCCGCTGTGCTCGAGTATCTGGCCGCCGAAGTGCTGGAGCTGGCAGGAAACGCTGCACGCGACAACAAAAAGACCAGGATCATCCCCCGTCACCTGCAGTTGGCCATCCGTAACGACGAGGAGCTGAACAAACTCCTGTCAGGCGTCACCATCGCACAGGGTGGTGTGCTGCCCAACATCCAGGCGGTGCTCCTGCCCAAGAAGTCGCAGACCAAGGCCCCAGGTGGCAAGGCTTAAGCAGCCTGTCTCCTTGCTCCACACCGGCTTCCATTTTCAATTTCAGGTCCTTTTCAGGACCACCCCCCTTTTCTCAGTGGGCTGGAACAGTTCTGTTGCTCAAGAGTTTCGCACTTGACAGGCTGCGTCATCCTACACAAACAAAACGTACGCACACCACACACACACACTGCTGACTGACTGGAACCATTTACTGTCAGATTAACATTGTTGTACCGACATTAAAAAAAAAAAAAAAAAAACGTAATAAATTAAAGAGAAACGACAACGATACAAATACCATCTCGATGACATAAAAATCTTAAAGGAAAATGAACAGGGAGACGTTTTACATTTATAAGTAAAATGAGAACACACACACACACACACACACACACACACACACACACACACACACATCGATACCAAGTTCTTTCCTCTTGACCAAACTAAAACACAAGAACAATTCAACAACACACAAAAAAAAATCTTCAACGTTTGGCTCATCTTCAGGACTTGTGACATAAAACAAAAGACAAATAAATACATATATGCGATAACGTATGAAAACATATACGTAATCGGACGAATATGAACACACAGACACACATACATACACACAAACACGCGACAGACCCACGCGCAGACAAGTGTGTGCGCGCGCGCGCGCGCACACACACACACACACACACACACACACACACACACACACACACACACACACACACACACACACACACACACACACACACACACGATACCAAGTTCCTTCTTCTTGACCAAACTAAAACACAAGAACACCACTACAACAGGCTGTCGCCAGTCACAACAAAAACAATTCAACAACAAACAAAAAAATATATCTTCAACGTTTCGCTCATCTTCAGGACTTGTGACATAATACGAAAGACAAATAAATACGTATAGGTGATGACGTATGAAAAACATATATACGTAATCGGACGAATATGAACACACAGACACACATACATACACACAAAGACGGGAGAGACCGCGCACACACACACACACACACACACACACACACACACACACACACACACACACACACACACACACACACACACACACACACACACACACACACACACACACACACACACACACACAAGCAAGCGCGCGCACCTTTTAAGACGTATTTATCCGTTTAGGTATATGTTTTGATATGCTATTGCTTATATGTTTCATTGAAAATTTTTGTTGTGTTTCTTCTTTGTTTGTTTGTTTTTTTTCGTTTTCCTACTCAATCGTACCAAAGCACGACAGAGAGAAGATAAATGATTGGCCGTAGATCAGTACACCAGAACTAAAGATTTCCTTTAGATCAAAGTGAAACAACAACAACAACAACCAGCACAACGGGCTGGCGCCAGTCAAGAAATCTTGATCGAACAGTTCCATGCAAACATGTCCTCTCTCACATATCGACGTTGATTATCTGTGCGTGTTTGGGATAGGGTGAGGGGGTGGATGGGTGGGTGGATGGCAGAGGAGGGGGGAGGGAGGAGAAACGAACGAAGGGGGGGGGGGGGGGGGTAAACAGACACCAGTTTTGTTAACAGAGGATCAGAACAACACAGAACGTCAAGTGATCAGTGTATGCATTATGTTAGAGGAGAGAAGGTTCAGGGAGGGCCGAGATAGAGGGGGTGGTGGGGGGGGGGGGGTAGCAAACAACATTAACACAAAATAACATGTCAAACTGTGTGCAAATGAACGCTGATTCTCATACTAAATACGTGACATGAATGACATGACATGACATGTCCTGTGACAATGCTACTTTATAGATCTGTTGTACAGTGTCACACGATACGACTGCTCCACTTTCTTAATTGCTTTGCTTTTTTTTTTTTTTTTTTTTCTTGACAGATGGAGTGGTGGGGTGGGGGTTAGGGTGGATGATATTATACCTACCCTACATATACTAACATTGATCTAAGAGAGAGAGAGAGAGAGAGAGAGAGAGAGAGAGAGAGAGAGAGAGAGAGAGAGAGAGAGAGAGAGAAAATAAGGGAGACGATCACGGATTTTTGTGTTTCCTCGCATGCGTGCGTTATCTCGCAGTTGTTGCCCCACCAATGTATGTGCGTGTGTGTGTGTGTGTGTGTGTGTGTGTGTGTGTGTGTGTGTGTGTGTGTGTGTGTACGCGCGCGCCCGGGTTCGCGCGCGCGCGGGTTCGCGCGCGCGCGGGCGCGCGGGCACGCGAGCGCCGCTGTGCGTATGCGTGTATGCTTCCAGATCAGTTTGTTGTTGTTGTGTTGTTGTTGTTGTGCTGTTGCTTTAAATCAGTTTACCCTGTTCCGTGTCGACACCTTTTCATCCCGTGTCTGTCCTGTGTTGATAATTTTCATCCTCTGAGGTTGTCCCATGTCGAAGACAACTGTGTAGCCTGGTGTCGTTCTCGTGTGTATCAAAACTTTTCAGCCCATGTGTTTAGTGTTTTGTGGCAGTGCCAACAAGTCGGTTAACACTGCTGTGTCTGTTTACCACTGTTCACAAGCCCACCAATGTGTGTGTGTGTGTGTGTGTGTGTGTGTGTGTGTGTGTGTGTGTGTGTGTGTGTGTGTGTGTGTGTGTGTGTGTGTGTGTGTGTGTGTGTGAATATTCTTGAACGACGTCGTTTGATTCACACAGCAGCACACTTACATCATCCGTTTGATGGAACACATCCTTCCGAAATACTTTTTGTCTATAGCTTGCTCCAGACTTGTGTCGATGTCCGACAGGTGGATTTCTGGGCCACTGCTGTTGCACTCCGACGGATCGGGGGTGCGAGCACCGAAGTGTGTATCCTGAATGGGCGTGGATGTGTATGTGCGTGCGCGTATGTGTGCGTGTATGCGTGTGTTTATGAGAGTGAATGCATGTGTGTACGAGTGCTCGAGTATGAGTTTGTGTGTGTGTGTGTGTGTGTGTGTGTGTGTGTGTGTGTGTGTGTGTGTGTGTGTGTGTGTGTGTGTGTGTGTGTGTGTGTGTGTGTGCGTGCGTGCTAACGCACGCGCACACGTTCGTGTGCGTGTGTGCACACCAACATCTGTTAACATCACGAAACTGTGAAGAGCTCCCACTTCAGTTTGTTGTTGTTGCTGTTGTTGTTTTAAATCAGTTTACCCTGTCCCGTGTCGACACCTTTTCATCCCGTGTCTGTCCTGTGTTGATACTGTTCAACCTGAGTCTGTCCCATGTTGAAGACTAATGTGTAGCCTGGTGTCAGTCTCGTGTGTACCAGACCGTTCAGCCAATGTGTTCAGTGTCTACTGTCAGTGCCAACAAGTTGGTTTACCCTGCTGTGTCTGTGTACCACTTTTCACAAGCCCACCAATGTGTGTGTGTGTGTGTGTGTGTGTGTGTGTGTGTGTGTGTGTGTGTGTGTGTGTGTGTGTGTGTGTGTGTGTGCCCGCGCGCGCGTGCGTGCGTGGGTGTGCGTACGTACGTACGTATGTATGTACGTGCGCGCGTACGCGCGCGTGCGCTCGCGCAGATGTGTATACCACAATGTCAACATCAGGAAAACTATGAACAGCTCCCAGATCAGTTTGTTGTTTTTTGTTGTAGTGTTGTTGATGTTGTTTGAAATCAGTTTACCCTGTCCCGTGTCGATACGTTTTCATCCCGTGTCTGGCAGTGTTGATACTGTTTAGCCTGAGTCTGTGTAGCCTGGTGTCGGTCTCGTGTGTACCAACACCTTTCAGCCATGTGTTCAGTGTCTTGTGTCAGTTATTTCCCTTTTCTTCCGATCGCGCTCGTTTCGACGCTCTTTCGCCGGCTCTCTCTGTCTGTCTCTCCGTCTCTTGGGATTGTGCAGAGTTGTAGGTTTTTATTTGTTTAAAAAAAAAAAAATAAAAAGATAGCCCACCCCCCAAACCGCCGGTCGATCTGCTGTGCTCTGTTCTGAAGCTAGCCTGTCTGCTTATGTACATCTGCCGTCCAGCCTGCCGCTGGATCAAGGCTCGCATCGAGTTTATTGTTCTGTTTCCCGCGTCATGCATACCATCACCACATTAGTCTGTCTGTGTGTTCAACTGAACAACGTAGTTTCTGCATGCAGTCTCGGACCTTCCCTCATCTGGCAGCTTATCCGCTGTGTTTTTCTTTATAAACTTACGTAGAGGGAATTTTGCGAGAGCTTTGCGGTGGTGCAATGGTTAGTGTTTCCGCCTGTCACGCGGGCGACTGAGGTTCATATCCTATCCCGGTAAAGGTTTTTTTTTTTCTTTTTTTTTTTTTTTTTTCTTTTGTCTTACACACAAAATGCTCTTTCGCCGTGTGTGTGTGTGTGTGTGTGTGTGTGTGTGTGTGTGTGTGTGTGTGTGTGTGTGTGCGCGTTTCTCTCTCTCTCTCTCTCATAGATAGAGGAGAATTTTTTTTTTCTTTTTATTTTGGTGCTTAAAAAAAAAAAAAAGAAGAAGAAGTAAAAAGGAAAAAAAAAAAAAGTGTTTTTCATCTGTACAGCCAGACAAGAGAAAGTCAGCGAGGAGCGCCCAGGTTGGCCTTGCACTGAACAAGCAGGGTCGAGGCCACGGCTGCCGCCAGTGCTTCCCCTCCATTGGACGGGCCACGGCTGCGTTTTGATTGGAGAAGCGCAGCGAGT
>JADBJO010036798.1:0-10530 GCA_016801955.1 Conus betulinus | reverse complement strand
GTGTGTCGTGGGATTGTTGTCTGTCGTCGCCTCTGTCGTCTGTGGTCAACAATGTGTGCCAGTCGATCCAGAAGAACTAATGGCCCAATCCTTTATGAAATTTTGTAGGTCTGTTCATGATGGGGCACGGGGTTTTATTTTACGCCACTATAGCCGTCACTAACGGGCATACCGGCCTGTTACGGTTTTTCTTCTTGTGGAATATATCAGAGAGTACTTGGCTGATCTTTCTGAAAAAAAAATGTTTCTGCATGCAGCAGGGTGTTTGTGAGGAAAACATCCAGCAAAGACAGCCCTTGGAACAGGCAAGGGTTTAGGGATTGTTTTGTCCAGCCACAAGGAACAAAAAGACAAAAACACTTCACCTGATCCTGGAACAAAGAACTTCCACAGGCAAGGGAGAGAGAGAGAGAAGGGAGAGAGAGAGAGACCGAGACTTCTTCGCAATTGGAGGAGAGAGAGGAGATCCGCTTTTGGAGAGAGAGAGAGACGAGAGAGAACGAAACGAACGAACTGTGTTTATTCAGGGATATGAGTTAAGCATACACGCGTGCTTTGTTTACATTCAGCCTGGGGCTAAACAGAAATTCACAACAATAGTACACAGAAAGTAAATTGGTCTATATATGTAACAAGTATGCAAAGAAGAAGAAGCAGAGGAGAAGAAGAAGAAGAAGAAAGTATGAGAAACATAAATACACAATATAGTCTACGCCAAATAGTTGTACGACTGCCACAAAGGGCCACAGGAGGTAATTTGGTGATCAATTAAAGAAAAAAAAAATAAGGACAGAGCATATGCTAGTTTAACCGTGAATTATTAAAATAATCATTGATCCACTGATAATGGAAAATAGTACATTACATACGAAATAATAAATAAAAGATAAAATATGCAGGCTTCAATTTCGAATAACAAACAGTTGCTGACATTTATACTTGCGATATTAGCGAGACTGAATACTAGAGAACTGTTAAAAAAAAACATTTTTTTTTTCATTTTTTTTTCAATAGGCGTTTATACGCAACTTTAAAACGAATTAATGCTTTCTCTTCTGTTTACATATGTTGGCATAGAATTCCAAAGTGGTCCACCAGAGTAAAAAAGTAAGCCTACTTTTAAAAAAGATCGATTCTTGGTTTCGGTACGATTATATATTAGTATATCTTGATTGATGACTGGAAATCTTGCAGATATATTTGATGGGTGCTAATTGGTTCATAATTCTGAACATCATTATTGCTGTATTATATTCAAGTTTATGAGAAAGGGGCATATATCTAATTCGAGGTAATTCTTGAGTAGTTAATGTTGATGTTTTTTGAAGTACTGTTTTGATAGCCCGTTTATGGGCCCTGCGCAACGGTTTTAACGTGATTGCACTGCAAGAATCATAGAGAGTAGAAGAGTAGTCAATGTAGGACTGGATATATGCATGATAGAAATGTTTACGAGAGTTTATATCTAGGATTTTTTTTTAATTTTTTTTAAATTCGAAAGCTGAAAAAAAAGTTCTGAGAAACTCGTTTGCTTAAGTTGGAAACATGTGGCGACCAGGAAAGATTATTTGTCAATAGTGATTCCTAACACTTTATGAGTGCTAACTTCTTCTAGCTTGTTGTTATTAATAAATATAGGGGGCATTGGAGTACTTAAATTTTGTCTTTTTTGACGAGAAGTAATAAGCATGTACTTTGTTTTCCTGATCATTTAAGGACATGTGATTCAATTCTGTCCAGTTAATTGATGTGTTCATCTACAAAAAGTTGAGATGAGTCTGTAATATGCAGAGGAGATCGCTTTATATAGAAATGAAAAAAAGGGGGACCAAGTACTGACCCTTGTGGTACTTACACAAATTTTTAGGGGTAAACAATGGACGAGTGGTAGTGTTACTGAGAACTGATTGTTGTTCGATTGGAGGAAAGAACTTTTTAATGAGAGAATGGAACTAGGTTCGTCCCAGCCTTTTGTAAAGAGAGCCAGTTTACATAATCATTAGATGATGATTATGACATCAAATGAGCTTTACCCCAGAAATCAAAAAAAAGAGGGGGACTCCAGTGAATCTCTAAATTGTGATAGCCGATAGTCATTTGATCAATCTAAGGTGATTAGTGCCAGCATGGACAGATGTGATTCGATCGAAATCCCGATTGGCTAGGATAGGATTAGAGGATATTTAAAGAAATGGAAGACAAATGTTTATGGATGTGTTTTTTCGAGACGTTTAGATACAACGAGAAATGAATAAAGAAATGGTCAGTGTTGACGCGGCGTCCTCTGTTTTATGTCCAGATATAAAAAGAGCGTATGACCTTTAGCTTCTTAAGAATATTAGGAAAATAACATTTATTTAAACACGATTGTATAGAGGCGTAAGATGAGCTAGAAAATAGTTGGGCACTTAGTTAAAATGATACCATCTAAGTTCTCAAGAGCCTACTAGTTCCATTTTGCCTTCACATGTATAGTGAGAAAAATAAACAACAGTATAGAGATATTGGAGGATATGATTTAATTCCGTTTTTATTGATTTAGAGTTACAGGAATGTCAGAGAGAAAGTTTTCAAATCCATTATTGTCTGATTTGTCTTTTTTTATATTGTTGATCTCAGCTATATTAAAAAAAAAAAAAAAAAAAGTTAGTTTAGATTCTCCGCAGAACATATACTTAGCGAATAAACAGTTGACCTTTGCCCAATGACATTTAGTTGGCTAAGAAACAAATATGTTATGGGCTTTCCAAATAGATTTGGAATGTATTCTGGGGTACCCCGGCCTCCCCGACCAGCTGAAAATAAGTTTTTTGAAGTAATGCCTTTTGACTATGGACAACATAGATCGAACCTTGTTTTCTTTGTTTCTTATATCTTCAAATTGTTTAGTTTTCAAAGAGATATTCCTTATATGTATGACTTCTTCAATTTTCTTTTAGATAGTCCATGGGGGTTGGCTTGTGAAATATCTTACTCTTTTGTTGACAAAAAGGGGCATGTTTATTGTATATATCATGAAAAGTTTGTGCCAGAAGTCAAAAGCTTGCCGTCCAGCGGTATGTTCATACTGCAATAAAAACATAGTATAATTGTGATCTACTAAATCTTTAAGGAAAGCATTCTTATCAAAAGTGCTAAAACGATCTATATGTAACAGTTTGATGTCCAGGTTTATGGAATATTGGTTATATTCTTTTTTAAAACAAGTTTACGCATCATGGGTAAATGATTCACTACAACCACAGTAGGGGGTGCATATTTCAATAATATTTTGTACTTGCGTTAGCATCAGATATGATTTCAATTAAAAAGTTTCCCAATGTAGAAGTCATGCAGATAGGAGAATTAAACTAATTGTGGACAGCCCAAAGTTTCCGAAAAAAATGATTCCATGGGAATTACTTTTACAAAGATCTATATTGAAATCGTCCTAAAAGGACGGACTTGCGTATTTTGAGAGTGAAAACGTCTCCATCATGTTGTTAGATTTATTATACACAATTGACATGTTCTACTGGGTTCCTATACAGAAAATCCAATAAGTAAGGTTGTTGTTTTTAATCTTAACTTCAATCCAAATCGGACTCAACACCATGACCTTTCGAAAGCTGTTACACGTCGATAAGTTAGAGAAAGAAAGACTAGAATGATGTATCAAGCCGATTTGGAAGGACCTGCTGGGTCAAGGCGAATGTGATTGTACCCTTGGTATTGAAAGCTCAGAATCAGAATATGATTTGTTAGTCTTGTTTCAGCCGACAGCAAAACTATATGGATAACATGAACACAACTCTAAAACAAAACAGAAGCAGTTAATAACATACAATGTACTGTGATTAAACAAAAAAAAAAAAAAAAAGGAAAAGAAAGCTACATTATTTTTCTTTTTTTTTTCCTTCACCCACCACATGAACACATCAAAGAGATACTGTTTTTCTAAACTAGTTTAACAATATCCATAAAGAATAGTTTACAAACTACCATGCTGATTTGTTTTTCGGTAAGGCCAGCTGTGATGCCATGTTCAGAATTGTTGGTGCATACTGACCAACAGGGTTTGTAAGGTTGGGGCCAGTCCTTGTGATTATAAGGGGACTGAGGCCACATAGGGGAGGAAACAGGATTCATAGAATTTCCTCCATGGGACGTCTTGGATAGTGGTCCACATCTGACAACCATTGCAAATGGTGGAGATGGAGAGCGGAAGATTGGGGTAGGGGGGAGGCGGGAGTAAGAAGCCAAATTGATTTTGTCTATCAAGGGAACGTGAAAAGGAAAACGAAGAGGTTGGAGCTTCCAAAAGGGCTGTAACCCGCCGATTTGTAAGCAGCGCCGATTCGTAAGCGCTTACAAATCGGCGCATATTGCATGACTTGGTAAAACCGCTGATTTGTAAGCAGCGCCGATTTGTAAGCGCTTACAAATCGGCGGGCTAGCCTCCGCCGATTTGGAAGCGCTGCTTTACAAATCGGCGTGTGCTTTACAAATCGGCGGGTTAAGCCCCCGCCGTTTTTGTAAAGCGCTTTACAAAACGGCGGGCGCTTTATTTCTTTTTCTTTGGATTGAAAACGATAAAACTATAATTACGCTTTCATGGATTATTTCGTGCAATTTTGATGACTTTCTTTTTCATCAAAAATGGGCGGACTGAAATGCGGTGTGTGTGTGTGTGTGTGTGTGTGTGTGTGTGTGTGTGTGTGTGTTCATGTGTGTGTTGTGTGTGTGTGTGTGCTGTGTGTGCTGTGTGTGTGAATATATGTGCATGTATATCAGTTTGTGCATGTAAGCCTGTGTATATGTGTGTTTTGGAGGGGGAGGGGGGAGGGTGGGGGGGGGAGGTAAACAGTCTCTAATTTCTGTTTGCCCTGAACTCACACTCACACAATCAGATTTCGAAGTCGAAAGCAGAAGACATTGTTGACATGTTTTTATTCATATTTGTTTATTTCTGTAAACGCGTTACATGAACGACAAGGTGAACTAAAATTGTTTGTTTTTTTAAACGCAATTTTAAGCACATTTCACAGTCGAAAATATAAACACACAATTTTCCACACTCAAATGAAAACGATATCGTAACTCAGCTTATACTGAGTGAAGAGAATAGGGAAAAGTTAAAACTAGTGTGTGCAGTTTTCATACTTTCACCAGAATATTTCACTAAAAGGATAGATATGATTGCAGAACACAATCAGTAAAAAGACAAACGCTGGAAAAATGTTCATGGATGCTGAAAATGTTTATTTGTAAAAACAAACAAACAACACAAACAACAGCCGTTTGCGTGTTTAATCAAAAATTTAGTGGTGGGTAGACAGACGAAATGAAACACAACAAAAAACAAACAAAACAACACAACAAACAAAAAACATACGCTGCCTCCCTCTTGGAATTGTGCGCATCAAAGCAAAGTTAAATCATAATTACACGTCTTTGTTATCTTTAATGGCCGCAGTGGGATAGTGCCCATTTTGACACATAAACTGAACTTGAAACGAGCATAATTGTTTAATTGTACAAGTTGTAACAGACAAACTTCCAGATCACTGAACATAAATGTGATAAGTAACCTATTTTCATTTCTAAACATGTTGAATGCTTGGACAAGTTAATGATCCTCACCTGCAAAATATCGTTTTAAAAATTGCTACACGTTTTCTTCAGTAGAGTCTAGAAAAAAAAAAAAAAA
Source organism: Conus betulinus (assembly GCA_016801955.1). Lineage (NCBI taxonomy): Eukaryota > Metazoa > Mollusca > Gastropoda > Neogastropoda > Conidae > Conus > Conus betulinus. The sequence goes on along the minus strand of JADBJO010036798.1, from coordinate 4,841 downwards.
AAAAAAAAAAAAAAAAAAAAACATGCAGTAGAGTGTTGGTTGGATTTCATCTGCTTTTCTTGTCTCAAACAAATGAAATTCCATGTTTGAAAGCTCCACCCATGATGGTAATATGTGTTGTACTTCAAAGGAATACGAACACATCATCTAATGAATTTTCTGCCTCTGTTGATAACCAGCATAAAAACTACATCTTAGCTAAAATCAGAAATTTTTTGACTAGATTATTTTGATTTCCTCACATTCGAAAAGAATAACGTCCTTCATTTTGGATCAAATTGGGTCTTATTTTATTTCTTATATATTCTGAAAACTTCCAGAATGTAATAACGGATTGAGCTGGCATCCAGCCCGATACGTCCAAATTGACACACATCAGGCCGTGGACGTATCGGGTGCTGGCCGGCCGGTGTGTCCACGACTCTTAAAGTCCAAGGACCGTTGAGTCCAAAAAAAATTGGACTCAGCGGGGGTCGTAGACTCTCAAAGGGCGCTAGTACAAATGCCATGTCGCTGAGTCCAAGGCTCTTTATGTCCAAGGTCCGTTGTGTCCAAGCTCCGTTGCGTCCACGACCTTCTAGTGTCCTTTGCCTTTCAATTGTTTACACGTTTCAGTGAGTGCATTTAACTGAGTGTGTGCCACTGTGAATTGTGATGCATGTCAGTCATGACTCAGGGGAGCGTATAATTTATCAAGCCGCAACACAAACGTAGTCCGTGCATGCATGTGATTTAGGGGTGGTGTCACGTGTGTGTGTGTGTGTGTGTGTGTGGTGTGTGTGTGTGTGTGTGTGTGTGTGTGTGTGTGTGTGTGTATGTGTGTTGTGTGTTGTGTGTGTGTGTGTGTGTTGTGAATCAGAACAAACATTTATTGTCTTTGAAACTATTACAATTTATCTATCTATTTCATTGATAGATAGATTGTGTACGTGTGTGTGTGTGTGTGTGTGCGTGCGTGCGTGCGTGCGTGCGTGCGTGCGTGCGTGTGTGTGTGTGTGTGTGTATGTGTGTGTGTGTGTGTGTGTGTGCACATGCATACATGCCTGCGTCGTGCGTGCTTGCTGCTTTCCTGCCTATAATCAGTGCCATCATACATGGTTAGCGCATGGGATATTAATGTTAAACCCCATAGAAATGAAACTCAGACTAACTAGTCTGACCACTCATTGTCACTCATTCTTGCGACTCGCCAATTGGACGGACCAAAGGGACCACCGGTCGTTCAGACTACCCAGACTGACCACTGTGGTCATGCAGATTGATTAATGCTCAATCTATGTGCTTGTGAATCAGACTGCAAACTTACCACTGGTCACTCAGACTGATCAAACACTACGGCAACCCAAATTGACCACAGACCACTAGATAAACCTGACCACTTATTAGTCAGACTGTACCAGAAAACAGGTCATCTAGACCCAGTTGATCGTTGGCCACCCTGACCCACCAAACTGACCAATATTCTGTGAGAATGAACCCTGTGTGAATAAAAAAAACAATTACGCTTCCTGTCACTGTTACGTCCCCAACTGTCGCAGCTTCCCCAAATTGTTGCAGCGACGATTTGGGATGATCCATACATCCCAAATTGTCGCTGCTGCCCAATCTGTCGTTGCGACAAATTGGACCTGAAGTGCACATGTTTTGTTTCAGGCACCAGACAATGGATATGACTGCACGACTGAGAGACTGCGTACTTACGTCTCTCCAATGTACAGTAATAGAGATAGCCCTTCTCTCTATATATATTCATACCCCTATAGATCCACGTCTCTATTTCATTGTGTTTTTTACCTTTGTTTGTAGACAGACAGACAGACAGACAGACAGGCAGGCACACAGACAGACAGACAGAGAGAAACGGACAGAGAAACAGAGAGAGAGAATGAGAGAGAGAGAGAGAGAGAGAGAGAGAGAGAGAGAGGAGAAGAGAGAGAGAGAGAGAGAGGGGGGGGGGGGAGATAGTAAAATAACTTAGCGGACTTGTCTTTTTCTCTTTGTTAGAGTGCTCCTCAACAGGACGTGTGTCAGTCCGCCATCTTGATGAGCAAAATAGAAAGTCATCAAAATTGCGGGAATAATCACTGAAAGCGTAATAATAGTTTATCGTTTTTAATCCAAAGAAGCAGGATACAAAAGCGCCCGCCGTTTTGTAAAGCGCTTTACAAAACGGCTGGGGCTTAACCTGCCGATTTGTAAGCACCCGCCGATTTGTAAGCAGCGCTTACAATCGGCGGGGGCCTAGCCCGCCGATTTGTAAAGCACACCTGCCGATTTGTAAGCAGCGCTTACAAATCAGCAGGGGCCTAGCCCGCCGATTTGTAAGCGCTTACAAATCGGCATTGCTTACAAATCGGCGGTTTTACAAGTCATGCAATATGCGCTGATTTGTAAGCGCTTACAAGTCGGCGCTGCTTACAATTCGGCGGGTTTACAGCATTAGGGTTTCCTCTTTCTGACATTTGGCAACCTTTGGGCAAACAAGCCGACATATCTGAGACCTCTCTCATTCTCTCTGGAGGATTACTTTCATGAGGAGGATCTACAAGGTCAAGGGGCCATCCTGTCAGGGCCTATCCTGTCCTGGGCCATCCTGTTGGATGCCAACCTGTCAGAGATTATCTGGCCATTAGGGGTGTGAGGGTAACATGGGGAAATGGAGGAGGAGTACAATGGAGGAAAACGCATATTCCTAGGGTGCCTGAACTGGGGCCAATTGCAGAGCATCTGACACTGTTTCGCTGTAATTGGGAGTGGTTCTACCATGTTACCATTGTTAGCCACATGGTGTGGTTGTTGCTGATAAATATCAGAGTAACCATCGGAGAAACTTTACACTCTGAGAAAAGTCTTTGACTCTCCGATTGAATGGACTGAGGAAGGACTTTCTGAATTATACAGCCAGAGAGGCTGTCCCTTTCTGATTGGGGTGACTGGCCTCACTGTATGCCGTTTTTCGTGGGGCACCACTTCTGGCCACAAAGGCATCGTGATTGTCGACCAGGTCGACTTTCATGCTTGTACAGGCCGAGTAAATGCTTTTTTGGATGGTACTATGCTGTTATTCAGCTGGTGTTGGCCTTGGGCAGGAATGATAGAGCTCAGAGCAATACAAGCAGCAGGAAAACAGATCTGACACAGCTCAAGGAGTTCACGCCATACCTGGATAGTAATAGGACCACTAGGACAATCATTTACTCCAACATGAAGAATGAGAATCTTAATGTCTTCTTGTTTCTCTGTGTCTTTTAACTACTGAATCACATCCTGAACTGTGCGGCCTGGTATACAGATCTTAAATAAGGGGTGTGTGTTGGTCTGAAGCCTCTTTTGGGCTTATGTATCTGATGACTGAATCGACTATCAGTAAGGATGAAGTTCTGTTCGGAATTTTAATGCGAGCCAGAATCTGTTGCGGGGATTTCTTTGGTTCATCTGAACTTGCATTTTGTACAGAACCCTGTATCCGTGAAAAGCCTTCAACGTTATCCTCTATTTTTGCCAGAGACTGCTGGCTCTTTTCAGCATTAGTTAATGGGCCTTTGGCTGGGACCTCAAAAGGATTATGGACTGGCAAGTTAGGCATCAAGACTGTCGATGGGAATGAAGGACTGGAGTTGGAATCATTGACAATGTGATTTCGATTTAACACATTTTTGGAGACTTCATTTTGGAAGCACTATCCATATAAATGTTAGCAAAAAACCAGGAGAAAGGGCTGTACCACTGAGTGTGTTGGGAGAGGAAAGAGGAGATAAGTCAGTGTCTACAGGAAAGACACTGTGTTCTGTTGTGCCTGTACACTGGAGCTGGGACATTTCACAATCTCAGAATCACGGCATGTGGACATATTTTCTGACAGCACAGCGTTTGTTGGAGAGTCAACATCAGACGGGTCATACTGGGTAGAAACACTTATCCTTGCAATGCCACTTGGATAGTTAACATCATTGACATTACATTGGATACAAACACTCATTGACTTAGGTTTCTTAGCTAACCCGATTAATATCAGAATAAAGAGTGCCAACTTGAGTTTTTAACGAATGATTTTCATTTAATAAACTTTGAATGGTCGTGTCTAGTTTTGAAATGGAAGCTTCAAGAGCATGAATGTGTGAATCCAATGACTTTCGTTTTTGTTAGCAAAATGGAGCTTAAGTTCATTTTTATAGTAATTTTCAGAATCTTCAAGCTTTGATACAAACTGGTTCCACAATTTCTTTCTGTTGGATAAGTAAATCATCAAGAGTGGTTTCAATGCTAGTCAGTTTGCCATGCGCAGAACTGTCTGCGGGCTTAATGAAGCAGAGTGCTCGTCTACGGATTCTTTTCGAGAGTTTGTTTTCTTGTCTTTGGAGTAGACTGACTGCTGTTGTGTGTGTGTGTGTGTGTGTGTGTGTGTGTGTGTGTGTGTGTGTGTGTGTGTGTGTGTGTTTTGAGTGTGCTATTGCACATGTTTGCCTGTCTTTTTTCCATGTACTGTTGTTGATTAAGAATTTCATCTGAAGAAGGAGAATCAGACAAGAGGTCACTCACACAATCGTCAGATGCATTTAACTTTTCTGGGGAGGAGGAGTAGAAGGGGGGGGGTGGTGGACTTTGGCTGTGTCATCAATACATACAGGTGATGCAAAATGAATATGCATGGTCATCTGGGGGGATCCAAGGAGAAAGTCAATGGAATTGATGTGAGGACTTTCCCTACCGTACTTGCGTCTTCGTCCACGCAATGGGTCGCGATAATCGTTTTTTTTTCAAAGCTTCGCATTCTTCCCTGTCCCATTTGATACAAGTCGGCTCCTTGACACAGCAAAGTTCCGTTTTTTCTGCCTGGTGAA